>OZ020221.1:18960371-19047871 GCA_963971325.1 Aphodius granarius
AGATAAATTTTATAAACAAGTTTTCGGCTGTGCTATGGGTTGCTCTGTATCAAGCGTTTCCGCCCAGCTAGTCATGGAAAAATTAGAAAGCTCCATAATGTTATCAATACCGATACCTATTCCATTCTTAAAGAGATATGTAGATGATTGTGTTATGGCAGTACCAAAACAACAAGAAAGTTTAGTATTAGATATTTTCAATGGATATAATGAAAAATTACAATTCACCATGGAACTAAATACCAACAACACCTTAAACTTTCTAGATATGACATTAATTCATAGCAACAACAGTATATATACAAAATGGTACACGAACCCCACAGCGTCACATAGATACTTAAATTATAATTCCATCCAACCAAAGCTCACAAGGTTAGCGTAACCACAGGATTGGCAGATCGAGCAATAAACCTGACCAGCCCAGTTTATAGAAATGAAACGTTATTGAAAGTTAAAAACATTTTACTAAACAACAATTACCCAGAGCAACTGATTACAAGAACTATTAACAACAGCATAAAAATTAATAACAGGAGAACAACATCAGAAGATATCCAGACAAGTCCAACAGAAAGCCAAAATACAAAATACATAGCGCTACCATACGTAAAAAATCTCTCGGAAAAAATAGGACACATAATGAAGCCATTCAACATCAAGATAGCCCACAGGAATTCCAACAACCTATCAGCAATATTCACTAAATTAAAAGCCCCCACACCAGTGCTTAAAAATTCACATTGCGTATACCAGATTCCTTGTGTTTGTAAAAAAGTGTACATCGGGCAAACAGAACAACTACTGGATGAACGATTAAAAGGTCACAAATATGCTAAGAATGTCACAGCGTTAAAAAAACATCAGGAAGAAACAGGACACAAGTTCTGCTTTAATGATGTGAAAGTGTTAAAAAAGAAGTTAATTTAAAAGCAAGGTGTGTGTTAGAAACTATTGAAATTTTAAAACAGAAGAACGCAGTGAATGACAGGTCCAACCTACAATTACTGAACGATTATAAATTAATTTTAGAATATGATAACTAGTATGAATGGAACTTGATTTTATAGGATATTTTATATGAATGTGAACAAGACTTGACCGTGTGTATGTAAACCTGTTAAATCCGCATATAGCCAATAGTTTGAATTGTCAATGTATGTATTGAATGTTTTTGTAAAACTAATCCACGATACCAGCTCAGTTTGTCTGTGATCAAGACGCAAACAGCGTCAAAACGTAAGATCGACCATCTTTATAATTTGTTTAACTGTGAATGTTAAGTTTTAAGTAAAATTTTTGTGAAAGTGTAAGCCTCTAAGCCCAAAAAATAAACAATTTTAAACAAGATTGTGACTTTTAATATATATATATATATATATATATATATATATATATATATATATATATATATATATATATATATATATATATATATATATATATATATATATATATATATATATATATATATATATATATATATATATATATATATATGAACGATTAAAAGGTCACAAATATGCTAATATGCTAAGAATGTCACAGCGTTAAAGTTAAGTTTTAAGTTAAGTTTAGTTTTAAGTAAAATTTTTGTGAAAGTGTAAGCCTCTAAGCCCAAAAAATAAACAATTTTAAACAAGATTGTGACTTTTAATATATATATATATATATATATATATATATATATATATATATATATATATATATATATATATATATATATATATATATATATATATATATATATATATATATATATATATATATATATATATATATATATATATATATGTAAAAATGTCACCGCACTTAAAAAGCACCAAGATGAAACAGGACATAAATTTAAATTTGACGAAGTGAAAGTGTTGACTAAAGAAAACAAATTAAAAGCAAGGTGTGTGTTAGAGACAATACAGATATTGAAGAACAAGAATGCTGTAAATGACAGGTCTGATATAAACTTATCAAAATGTTACAAATCAATTATTAAATAGATAGCATTATTCCGAACATCTGCTGAGTGTCCAAATCTGGTTTTTGTTGAGTTTATATTCACGTGTGTTTCTATTTTCAAATCGCCACAATTTTTAGTATATCTGTGACCAAGAGGCGAAACGCGTTTGTGATGTTTTAAATGTGAAAATTTTATCAAACTGTAAAGCCTCAATTCCCAAATAAAATAAACAATTTTTAGTGAAAGTGAAAATTGTGTTTCAATTAATATAATTTACAAGGCTAAAATAATAACAATTTTAATTAATATATATATATATATATATATATATATATATATATATATATATATATATATATATATATATATATATATATATATATATATATATATATATATATATATATATATATTACCACATCCTCTAATTCGAGGACTAGAAGCAACGTCGCGCCGGAGGTAACAAGTACACCGGTACAATGAATGAACATTAAATTATCAGCGGTGAATTTAATCAAATAGAGATTTTTTTTCGGGCATATCCGCCATCTAAAATGCAACCGCATACACGTGTTTCGGACTTGTTAGTCCTCATCAGTACGGTATAGCCAAAGAGTAAAGGTGGAAGCTCAATGGAGGAGTTAATAGAAGGGACCTGAATCAGGGAGACCAACGTCACCAATTTGGTGCTTCAGTTACCACATCCTCTAATTTTAGATGGCGGATATGCCCGAAAAAAAAATCTCTATTTGATTAAATTCACCGCTGATAATTTAATGTTCATATATATATATATATATATATATATATATATATATATATATATATATATATATATATATATATATATATATATATATATATATATATATATATATATATATATATATATAATTTGACGTTTCGACGCATCTCGCGCCTTGGTCACAGAAATACTCAGTATTTCTGTGACGTCAGATTATACAATAGGTTTTAATATGCTTTATCAGCCCTGATTAAATACTTAAACGCGTCAGTTAGTAGTCAGAAAATGTGTTCACAAGGTTCAAGAAAATGAACCCAGTTAGTTTTGCCTTCGAATAGATTGGATTGGATTTGATAAATTGGAATTTTGACGCGCTCGGCCAAAACGCTACCATGTAGGTGGACGCCTTTTTCCCGCGCCGTTTTGACCTCCTACATTGAAATATGAACTCCGATTCCGAGGAATCGATCCAACCGAGATGACCGTCGTGGATATGCGGGCGAGTTTGAGATCACTGACGAGGTTGGAGCAGGCCCAGCGTTCTGTGAACATAATGGTCGATGTTGCTCACGGGTGAACCGGAGGTTACTAAGAAGAGAAGTAAGTGGTTGGTCAAGGTATCCGCTCTCTTAACCCGCTTGCAGACAGGAAGTTCCCGCAACCGAGATGGGGAATTGGGCCATACGCTCCTGCCTGGTGATCAAACAATGGACGCCAATGCTGATGCCGATGCTTCCGAAACCGATAATGACAGCGAGATCACTCTGCAGGATCATAGTATAGGTCCATGTCCTCAGCCCCCCCACTTTCAAATTTCGATTTTTTTCTGACGTTAAAGTTTTGTGATGGTTTTGTGCTGTTTTGTGCCGCAAACTAGAAGTTTTGTGCCGCAAACTAGAAGTTTTGTGCTCTTTTCGTTTTTGAGTTACACGCGAATTAAGTTGGGGGGGCTGAGGACATGCCAGCCCCCCCACTTTCAAATTTGGAGTTTTTTCCAATGTTAAAGTTTTGTGCTAGTTTTGTGCTGTTTTGTGCCGCAAACTAGAAGTTTTGTGCTCTTTTCGTTTTTGAGTTATAAGCAAATTTAGTTGGGGGGGCTGAGGACATGCTTCCTTCAATTTTTTAAATTAAATATATATATATATATATATATATATATATATATATATATAGAGATTTTCGGGCATATCCGCCATCTAAAATGCAACCGCATACACGTGTTTCGGACTTGTTAGTCCTCATCAGTACGGTATAGCCAAAGAGTAAAGGTGGAAGCTCAATGGAGGAGTTAATAGAAGGGACCTGAATCAGGGAGACCAACGTCACCAATTTGGTGCTTCAGTTACCACATCCTCTAATTCGAGGACTAGAAGCAACGTCGCGCCGGAGGTAACAAGTACACCCCGAGGTATAACCTTCGCCCAGGTACAATGAATGAACATTAAATTATCAGCGGTGAATTTAATCAAATAGAGATTTTTTTCGGGCATATCCGCCATCTAAAATGCAACCGCATACACGTGTTTCGGACTTGTTAGTCCTCATCAGTACGGTATAGCCAAAGAGTAAAGGTGGAAGCTCAATGGAGGAGTTAATAGAAGGGACCTGAATCAGGGAGACCAACGTCACCAATTTGGTGCTTCAGTTACCACATCCTCTAATTTTAGATGGCGGATATGCCCGAAAAAAAAATCTCTATTTGATTAAATTCACCGCTGATAATTTAATGTTCATATATATATATATATATATATATATATATATATATATATATATATATATATATATATATATATATATATATATATATATATATATATATATATATATATATATATATATATATATATATATATATATATATATATATATATATATATATATATATATATATATATATATATATATATATATATATATATATATATATATATATATATATATATATATAATTTGACGTTTCGACGCATCTCGCGCCTTGGTCACAGAAATACTCAGTATTTCTGTGACGTTAGATTATACAATAGGTTTTAATATGTTTGTTTTGTGTTAGTACACTAAGTGAAAGTGATTAATGTAAAAACAGCCTCTATCCCCAAACAATAAACAATTTTTAGTGAAAGTTAAGATTTGTGTTTTCTTTCAAATATATCACAAGGCTAATTATAACCAAACCATCACACACCGGGTGACCCACGGCATAGGTACCGGCTTTAATATTTTTATTTATAAAGATAATCGAATGAAATTTGGAGAAGTTATATTAGACAAAAATTGCCATTTTGTGACGTATTGCTGATGTTTGTGTGAGTTCCGGTTTTTCCGGAAGTGATATCATCTTTGGAATTTTAAATGGAAACATGTAGTTTTTACAGTATTTTTGGATTCAGGATGTTATTCTGAATTCAAAAACGTATTGAACGTCAATTTTTATCACCTAGGCAACGCAAAAATAACTTTTTTGTTTGACAATCTAGGTGGCTGTGAATTGATTAAATTCATCGAGAATTGTCAACTAAACCTTACCTAATTCGATTTTCACAAATAATTTGTCACTGGCGCCCTCTAGTACTGTTTATTTTTTGTTTTCGCAGTAAGTCATTTTTTTCTCGGGTACCTCATTCCTAAACAACGACTATTCGACAGAACACATTTTCCGGTTACAAAGATACCAAACACTTGATATTTTGAAGAAAGTAAAAATGCAAAAACATCGGTTTAAATAGGAAATTTAATCAATAAAAAGTTGTGATAAATCGAGGACATAGGCAGCTATGGATGATTGTAAAGCATCTGAATTTGACAGATCTCTGCTGTGGTTATGTCTGCGATTTGATTCTTGTTTTATCTGGTGTTCAACAATTGGTCTATTGCATTTATTTATTATTGTATGTGTTTTATTAGAAAAATGCCTTTCTTAAATTTATACACAAGGGATGAGAAGGTAAGTAAAACCCGCGTGCAATTTTGGGATATGAATTCTCGCAAATGTAAATTTTAGGTTGATGTTATTGATATTTGGCGAGTGTCGAAAGAATCCCGAAGAATGGCTCAATATTTGGACCAAACATTTCCAGATCGATTGATTGGCACAAATGAACCAATTAGGTGGCCTGCAAGGTCGCCAGATCTCATTCCCTTGGACTTTTTTGTTTGGCCCTTTATAAAAGAAAAGGTGTATGGCAACATTCATCCGCCAAATAACACAGAAGAGTTGAAAGTTCGCATTAGAGATGCCATACATTTAATGACACCCGAAATCTTACAAAATGTTTAACGACAATTTACTTTCAGAGTAAACAGATGCATTCGAGAAAATGGACGGCATTTTGAACATCTGATGTGAATTGTAGAAATAAATGTTCGATTTTAATATGGTGTTTTTTTATTTTGTTTTTCTTCGGTTTTGCTGTTAAATCGTAATGGATAAATTCATTTAAACCGATGTTTTTGCATTATTATTTTCTTCAAAATATCAAATACACGAGAAAAAAATGACTAATTGGCATTTTTTGAAATAAAACATACACCAATAAATAATTGCAATTGACCAATTGTTGAATACCTGATTAAACATAAATGCAATCGCAGGCATAACCAGAGCAGACATCTGTCAAATTCAACTGTTTGACAATCATCCATAGCTACCCATGTCCCCGATTTATTACAACTTTTTACCGACCTTCTTATTTAAACCGATATTTTTGCATTATTACTTTTTTCAAAATATTAAGTATTTGGTATCATTGTAACCAGTAATTTTTTTCTGTCGAGCAGTCGTTGTTTAGGAATGAGGTACCCGAGAAAAAATGACTTATTGCGAAAAGAAAAAATAAATCGTACTAGAGGGCGCCAGTGACAAATTATTTGTGAAAATCGACTTAGGTAAGGTTTAGTTGACAATTCTCGATGAATTTAATCAATTCACAGCCACCTAGATTGTCAAACAAATAAGTTATTTTTGCGTTGCCTAGGTGATAAAAATTGACGTTCAATACGTTTTTGACTTCAGAATAACATCCTGAATCCAAAAATACTGTAAAAACTACATGTTTCCTTTTAAAATTCCAAAGATGATATCACTTCCGGAAAAACCGGAACATCAGCAATACATCACAAAATGGCAATTTTTGTCTAATATAACTTCTCCAAATTTCATTCGATTATCTTTATGAATAAAAATATTAAAGGCCGGACCATCACGTAGTGCTTATTAATCCGTAAGTCTTTTCAACTTGTCTCGCAATTCATTGTAAATTAAATTATTCATATCTCTGCTAAAAGGTGTGTCTGTCTAAATCAACTCCTAGGTTCAATTAAACGTCAATATGTTCAAAGTTTCACATAACGATTGTAATGCACCAAACGCATATTGTTTTATTAATATTTGTTAATAGATGTTATTGTTTTGGAGAAGTGTTTTGTTTAATTTTTGTAGTCTTGCTTTATCAGCCCTGATTAAATACTTAAACGCGTCAGTTAGTAGTCAGAAAATGTGTTCACAAGGTTCAAGAAAAAGAACCCAGTTAGTTTTGCCTTCGAATAGATTGGATTGGATTTGATAAATTTGAATTTGACGCGCTCGGCCAAAACGCTACCATGTAGGGGGACGCCTTTTTCCCGCGCCGTTTTGACCTCCTACATTGAAATATGAACTCCGATTCCGAGGAATCGATCCAACCGAGATGACCGTCGTGGATATGCGGGCGAGTTTGAGATCACTGACGAGGTTGGAGCAGGCCCAGCGTTCTGTGAACATAATGGTCGATGTTGCTCACGGGTGAACCGGAGGTTACTAAGAAGAGAAGTAAGTGGTTGGTCAAGGTATCCGCTCTCTTAACCCGCTTGCAGACAGGAAGTTCCCGCAACCGAGATGGGGAATTGGGCCATACGCTCCTGCCTGGTGATCAAACAATGGACGCCAATGCTGATGCCGATGCTTCCGAAACCGATAATGACAGCGAGATCACTCTGCAGGATCATAGTATAGGTCCATGTCCTCAGCCCACCCACTTTCAAATTTCGATTTTTTTCTGACGTTAAAGTTTTGTGATGGTTTTGTGCTGTTTTGTGCCGCAAACAGAAGTTTTGTGCTCTTTTCGTTTTTGAGTTACACGCGAATTAAGTTGGGGGGGCTGAGGACATGCCAGCCCCCCCACTTTCAAATTTGGAGTTTTTTCCAATGTTAAAGTTTTGTGCTAGTTTTGTGCTGTTTTGTGCCGCAAACTAGAAGTTTTGTGCTCTTTTCGTTTTTGAGTTATACGCGAATTAAGTTGCGGGGGCTGGGGACATGCCAGCCCCCCCACTTCCAAATTTGGAGTTTTTTCTGACGTCAAAGTTTTGTGCTAGTTTTGTGCCGAAAATTAGAAGTTTTGTGCTCTTTTCGTTTTTGAGTTATAAGCAAATTTAGTTGGGGGGGCTGAGGACATGCTTCCTTCAATTTTTTAAATTGCAACAAAATCGACCTTTTTTCAATGCCAAAGTATTGTGCTAGTTTTGTGCTGTTTTGTGCCGTAAACTAGAAGTTTTGTGCTCCTTTGGTTTTTGAGTTATAAGCAAATTTAGTTAGCAAATAGCGTATATGCATCAATTTTTTAAATTGAAACAAAATCCACCCTTTTTTATGTCAGGGTATTGTGTCAGTCCTGTGTTGTTTTATTCCGTATACTAGAAGTTTTGTGCTCATGTCGTTTTCGAGTTACATGCATTTTTCTGTATTGCGCCATTATCGCTGTCGACCATCACGCCAGGGCCGGGCCGCGGCCGCCTCCTTCAGGCTAAATGTTCTTATCACTTTGTATTGACTGTATTATTTTTTTTTTCAAAATTAATGACGTTTTATGGTACCTATCTACAATTTATTTGTCAATTTAGGTCCAATTTATGATTAAAAAATATATACGAATATTTCCGCATTCAAACTTATAATAAAAAAAAGTAAAAAATTTAGGTGGTCTCCACCCAACTTTCCGGCTACATCGTTCACACATTGTAGCGTCGAAACCTCTTTTCGTTTTTGAGTTATAAGCAAATTTAGTTGGGGGGGGCTGAGGACATGCTTCCTTCAATTTTTTAAATTGCAACCGACCTTTTTTCAATGCCAAAGTATTGTGCTAGTTTTGTGCTGTTTTGTGCCGTAAACTAGAAGTTTTGTGCTCCTTTGGTTTTTGAGTTATAAGCAAATTTAGTTAGCAAATAGCGTATATGCATCAATTTTTTAGATCGTCCCAGAGATCGTAAAGACATACAATGTTATCGATGTCGCCATTCTGAACATTACGCCCGACAGTGCCCTCAGAAACCATCCACGATGCTCTGCTATAAATGCAAGCGACCTGATGTGACTGTTAGGACTTGTCCTAGTTGTTCCGCGTCTTCGGGAAATGAGGATCGGAGGGCCTGAGGGGCGACAGCCTTCCGATGATTCTCAGACCACCACCGACGCCCACCGAACTCTGTTAAACTTTATTATTTCTCACGCAACCGGAGACTCGAGGCCCTATTTATCCGTTTCCGTCCTTGGTTTCGATATGTTAGGTTTATTGGATTCTGGCGCGACTAATACTGTAGTCGGAGCTTCGGGTTACGAAATTCTGTTATCGTTGGGTCTTACACTTGATGCTACTACCCGAAGGACTTGTACTGTCGCCAATGGGGAAAAGTGCACGGCATTGGGATCTATAGCCACCTCGATCGCTCTGATGGGAAAAACTTGTATCTTGAACGTTCTAGTGGTGCCCTCTATCCCACACCGACTGATTCTTGGAACGGATTTTTGGTGGTCCATGGGCATTATACCCGATCTCCGAAGGGATGTGTGGAGGTTTGGCAATGATGTGACCTTTGTGGCTTGACGGTCGAAGATGTCTTGGCCGAATTGGTCGGTCGACATTTTGAGGCTGCGAAACCTGGAGCGTTGGGTACTGTTACGTCGGGGGAGCACGAGATCGTCATCGATTCCCCACCCATAAAACTCCGCTACTATCCAGTTTCACCCGTAAAACAAAAGATCATCGACGAGGAGTTACAGAAGCTGTAACAGGGAGTGGTGGAAGCGTCGAAAGCGCCTGGTCTTTACCGGTTTTATTTGTTCCAAATAAGGACGGAAGACACCACTTCTGTGTTGACTACCGCCAGTTAAATAAGGTCACCAAGAAAGACGCGTATCCATTGCCTTATATCTCCTCTTTCTGGATAGGCTGAGGGGTGCTAGATACCTGCTCCTTGGATATCAAATCGGCGTAGTTCCAGGTTCCTGTTGCGAAGTCTTCGCGGGACTATACAGCTTTCACCGTCCCGGGAAGGAGACTGTTCCAATTTCTGCGGATACCGATGCGTTTGAGCAATGCCCCAGCAACGTGGCAGAGACTGATCGATCGGGTGTTGAGGGCTGACCTGGAGCCCTATGTATTGGTCTATCTGGACGATATCGTCATCATTTCTTCCGACTTCGACACGCACCTTGCTATCCTGGAAAAGGTTCTAGACCGTTTGTGTGCCGCTGGTTTGACGGTTAGACCGGAGAACTGTAAATTTTGCATGCCACAGCTGAAATACCTAGGGTCGACTATGTGACCGGAATGGCCTTCGAGTGGACTCGGAAAAGGTCGAGGCAATTTCGAACATCCCTATGCCTCAGAATGTATCGGAGATTTGCCGTTTCGCCGACATGGCTAGTTGGTACCGACGATTCGTACCGGATTTCGCTTCTGCGATGGCGCCGATCACGCGACTCACACGGAAGGGAGTAAGGTTTGCCTAGTCTCTGGAATGTGATAGGGCCTTCACGTCGATCGAGTAGTCCTTAGTATCGGCACCCATCCTGACGTGTCCGGACTTCCAGAGACCATTTTGCCTACAGACAGATGCCTCTGCTTATGGCCTCGGAGCCGTTCTTACTCAGAACTTCGATGGCGAGGAGAAGGTTGTAGCCTTTCTGTCAAGGTCTCTAACCCCCAGGAAATGAATTATTCTCTTACGGAGCGGGAATGTTTGGCAGTGCTCTGGTCCGTGGAGAAACTGCGCCACTATTTGGAACGCACCAAGTTTACCGTTGTGACTGACCACGCGTTGCTGGTGTGGTTACACCGTTTAAAGGACCCGACCGGTCGGTTGGCTAGATGGGCTGTGAGACTACAGCCGTTTGATTTCGACATCGTTCATCGTAAAGGGCGCGAGATGGTAGTGCCCGATTGTTTGTCCCGTGCGGTCCCCGTCTCTTCTCTTAGGATTGAGGATATTCTGCCTGACTTTTCTTCAAGCCCTGATCCCTGGTACTACCGATTGATAGTCCGAGTTGAGCGTGATTTATCCAAGTATCTACAGTGGCGAGAAAAATGGAAGCTGGAGGTTCCCAGTGAACATCCCTCTTTTGAAATTGCATCAAGATGACCCAAGGGCCGGTCATGTTGGGAGTTACAAAGTGTATTGGCGGTTGAGAGAGAGGTATATTTGGCCCAAGATGCATGTGGATGTCTCTAGATACGTGCGACAGTGTGCAGTCTGTGCCATGCATAAGCCCGAACAACGTTTTCCCGCGGGATTGATGGGTTCCCGACCAGAGGCGACCCGACCTTGGCAGATGATCAGCCTGGCTTTACCACGCTGCTCCAAGGGCAACACGACTATCCTCGCGGCTGTTTGCCTTACGATCGACTACAGCCAAAAACTTGGTGCGAGCGATTGAGGATCACGTATTTCTCGTGTATGGTGCTCCCCAGTATTTGATCTGTGACAATGGTGTCCAGGTGAAGAGTAAGGATTTCCAGAGCCTTTGTGACTCATACGGCACCAAGTTGTCCTACATATTATATTAGATTTTGTGACCTGTAAACATAAAATAAACTTCAAAATAAACATGAACCAACATGAATGTAATAATCTCAATACGAATGAGAAATGTTTATTTTATTTATTTTGTTATTTATTTATATGTCATTACATTCTCTATTTAAAAACGGGCTGCCCCAACTTCTTGACATATTTGTTTATTTGGGCTGGCACCTGATAGTTTAGAGGTAAGTTTAACTGCTTCGGCTTTTTGTTGTTGTAACGGTTCATTTACCGAATGACCTATCTTTTGTAATTGATCTGTGTGCCGTTTCCAAATTATGTCCTGATTCTCACCGGTTAGTTGGATTAAATATGTTTCGCTCCCTAAAACCTCCACTAATTCACCAGGTTGCCAAGATACTCTATTTGGATTTTTATAACATCTAGCTTAAACCTTCTCTCCTTCCTTAAAAATAACATCCCTTTTTCCTTTCCAATATTTAATCTGATCTTCATTATGTGTATTTTCATTTTTTATAAATCCTAATGGAATTCTTCCAGAACTTCTTCTGAGTCTTCTTCCGAACATTAAGAACGCACGGCTTTCTTGAGTTTGTGAATGGGGGGAATTTCTATATCCCAGTAAATATCTACTTAATATGGTACTAATACTTGTAGCAGCATTCTTCTTATCATTTAATGCCTTCTGCAAGCCGCATTTTACTGATTTTACCGCATTTTCCGCAGCGCCATTTGTCGCTGGATGGTATGGTGGTGATGTGACAAATTTTATTTTATTTTTCATACAGAAGTACGTAAACTCATTTGAAGTAAATTGTATATACCATTGCCTGTTGCTACTTTTTTAGGTAAATCTAATCTTGCAAAAATTTCTCTGAGTGCATCTAATAATGTTTGAGAATCCAACCTTTTCATCTCTATTACTTCCGGCCATTTTGTGTAAGAATCGGTTAGAATTAAAAAAGTCTTTACTTTTATTGGCCCAAAATAATGTAAATGGACTCTTTCCATCGGTTCTTTTGTTTTGTCCCACTTAATTAATGGTGATTTCTCTGGCGAACATCTCACCATTAAACAGGCATGACAGCTTCTTACGAAATCTTCGATATCCTTATCTAGTTTAGGATACCAAAAATAAGTTCTTGCCAATGATTTCATTTTAGAAATTCCCAAATGTGAAGTATGTAGAATACTTAACAATTTGCTTCTTAATTTCTCTGGAATCACTGTTCTGTAACCCCACATTATAATTCCGCCATCGACAGATAGCTCATTCCTTCTTCTATAGTAGGACTCCAGTTCCTGGTGAAACTTTGTTGGCCATCCGCTCATAATATATTCATGGACCTTGCCAAGATTCTTGTCAGTTCTAGTTGCTGTTCTAATTTGTAATGAATCTACTGGCATTGTTTCCTGTAGAAATAGCAAATAATCTCCTCTCTCATCTAATTCTTCTTCGTCATCCGTTATTATCGGCAATCTTGATAAACCATCTGCTCCAGCATTCATCTTCCCTTTAACATATCGTAGTTGATAATTAAATTCGGATAAATATGTCGCCCATCTCTGCAATCTTCTAGCCGCCATGACCGGGATTCCTTTATTTACACCAAAAATTGCCTCTAATGGTTTGTGATCGGTCTCCAATATAAAAGTTCTTCCAGCCAAGTATTGGTAAAATTTTCTTACACCCCAGTACAATGCCAATGCCTCCTTATGAATAAGAGAGTAATTTTTCTCAGCTGTGGTCAACACTCTCGAGGCAAATGCCACTGGTCGTTCTGATCCATCATCATAAATGTGTGATAGAACCACACCCACTCCCTTTGCAGATGCATCACATGCTAATTTAATTGGTAATTCTGGATTATAATAATTCAATAGTTTTTCAGAAGTGATTTCTTTTTTTTGCTTCTTCGAACGCATTATCACAATTGTCATTCCAGTCAAACTTACTATTTGCCTTTAATAAATCATATAATGGGCTTAATTGTGTTGCCAAATTTGGACAAAATTTCGAATAATAATTCACCATTCCTAGAAAGCTTCTACTTCCTGCACGTTAGATGGTTTTGGTGCCTTAAGAATTGCCTTAGTTTTATCTGAATTTTTCCGCAAGCCATTTGCGTCAATTATATGCCCTAAATACCTTGTTTCTTTTTGAAAAAATACACACTTTTCTTTGTTTAATCTGAAACCTGATTGCTTTAACTTGTATAAGACCATTTTTAAGTTATCTAGATGCTCTTCTCTCGTTCTACCAGTGACAATAATGTCATCTAAATAATTGACTACTCCCGTCAATCCTTGCAGAGTTTTCTCTACAATTTTTTGAAAAATTCCGCAAGCAGGTTTAGTGCCAAATGGTAAACGATTCAGTCTGTATATGCCTTTCATGTGTACTCCGTGCAAGCAAAATCCCTGTGTTTTCGTCCAATAACAATTGATTGTAAGCATTGTTAAAATCTAGTTTAGTAAACGTTTCACCTTCTTGTAACATTGTAAAAATATCTTCTATTCTTGGCATTATGTGCTGATCATTATCGATAAATTTATTTACGATGATTCTATAATCCGCACATAATCGTATTGAAAGGTCTGGTTTCAAGACGGGCACTAAAGGTGTTCTCCACTTACTACATTCTATTTTCGTTATAACACCATTTTCCTCTAATTTTTGTAATTCCGCTTCCACCTTTTCCTTAAAGGCATATGGAATCGGCCTTGGTTTGCAAAATATAGGCTTAACATCATCTTTAATGTTAATACTTATCTTTTCAAACTTATACATGCCCAGCCCAGGCTTAAACAAATCATCATACTGATTTAAAATCTTTTTTAATGTTTGATTCGTATCTTGTGGCTGAATATGCAGCAAAGAAAAGGTAAGAGATTTTAATACTCCAAACATATTTAACATGTACCCATTAATGGTCTGCAACCACCTTTAACAATAATCAGTCTAACTTTGTTGTTAGTTTTCTTAAAACAAACATTAAGTATTATAAACATTAATACTACCTACGTAAGTCTTTAACTGAACTATTGTTGGTTTTAACTGAATAATTGAAAAATGTTATGCATATATTTGTTCAGGTAAAATTGACAATCCAGCCCAAGAATCAACTTCCATTAACAAAGGAACATTTTCAATCATCACCTCCGTCATAATTGGTTTAACAGCGCTACATACATTGTCAATATTGAAAAGATCCGTTTCAAAACTTTTCTTATCTGACCCTAGATAATGATTATTGATGTCTTTATATCTACACACGAAAGCTAAATGTCCTTTCCTTTTACAAACTTTACAAATATAGTCTTTATACTTGCATTTCGAAAAATTATGTTCGCCTTTACCGCAAGCCCTACACTTCGCACCTTCGTTCTTCCTAAGACTTTTTGATGCTACTCTGGAACCCTCGGGATATTTGGATGCGTTGTTAGATTTCATCTTCATCTGCTGGTTGTACGTTCCTAACTTATTGATTGAAGTACTTGAAACTGAAGACTTGATGGCTGCTTCCCTCTTTAGTCCCAGCTCCACCAGCTCCGTCAAAAGTTTGTCCTCGCTCTCTTCGCAGAGTCTATCCAACAACTGACCCGGCTGAAGTCCAGTAACAACTTTGTCTCTCAGCACGTCTTCTAATCTGGTGCCAAAATTGCATGTTCCGGCTGCATTTTTAATTCGAATAAAGTAATCATTAATTGACTCGCCCACATTATGTCGAATATCGTAAAACTCGATCCGTCTTCTGAATACTCCCATTCTTGGCGAAAATTGCTTTGTAAGAATATTACACAGCTGATCGTACGACTTAGATTTAGGAAGGTCAGGTAAGCAAAGATCTCTAAGAATTTTGTAAGCTTTAGCTCCAATTGAAGTAAGCAAGACCGCCACCTTTCTGTCATCTTCTACATAATTTGCTACCAAATACTGCTCCAACCGTTCTGCATATAACGACCAGTCTTCCTCCATATCAAATTCCTTCAAGTGTCCGACACTTCCCATACCTCTTATGGTGGCCGACTTGGCTCCGGCTCCGGCTCCGGCTTGACTTTACCCCCAACGGCCACCATAAGAGGTATGGGAAGTGTCGGACACTTGAAGGAATTTGATATGGAGGAAGGGGTAAAGTCAAGCGCCTGGGACACTAAAATTTTTTGGTGTAGTGTGTTTTAATTGAAAGAAGGGGTTGTGAAAATGTTAAATCAGGGAGGAAATGTTCGGGAAACTGATATTATTGATAGAAAAGTGTGTTGAAAGTTGTCGATTTGTAGGTTATGTTTATTTTATTTGTGTTGGTAGATTTAATTATTTCTGGTGGATTTCATGTTTGTGTGGTTGCTGTGTTGTGATTTGTGATGATATTTCCGGATCCGGGTCATTTTATTTGCAAAATCGCGGCGGACGGAGTGGAAAAGATTCCTGTGATTAACGAAAAATATTTTATGGCGTTAACGGGGGGCCCTCCAAGGGTTTTGGCGGAGAAGCTAGGGGAATGGGGCGTTATTCCGAAAGAGGGGGAGTACATGTGCTCCAAGTGTGGTGGAGCGCTTCGATTAGTGGAACACGAGGATCGGTACGTTTCCTTATTAATGTATATTTCCTTATTTAATTGTGTGTAATTTTGTTTTAGGAGTGATGGGTTGAGGTGGTATTGTGAAAGGAATATCCAGAAGTGTCATCGGAAGAAAAGCCGGTGTCTGACTCGTATAGGGTTACGTACGGGGACCTTCTTCGCTCTATCCCAGCCTTCGATGTATCAAATGTTGGTGTTCATTCGGTGTTGGGTTTTCAACATTCCCTTAACTTTTGCTTGTTCGTCAGCAGAGATATCAAAAACGATTGTGTACATTCTTTCATTGTATCGTAGAAATGCACCCGAGATGCGTTGTTTTAGGGTGACTTGAGGTCGGTTAAGGGGTCTTATTGGTTTGGAACGCTTTAAATGTTATAATAGAGCTATGTAATGTACACTACTACGTATATTCTTACTTTGTATCGTAGAAATGCACCCGAGATGCGTTGTTTTAGGGTGACTTGAGGTCGGTTAAGGGGTCTTATTGGTTTGGAACGCTTTAAATGTTATAATAGAGCTATGTAATGTAAATTGCTATGTATATTTTTACTATGTACAATATAAAATTAGCATTTTTTAAAAATTGTGTTTTAATTATAATTTCTGTGTATAATAAAAATATAACAATGATTTTTGTTTGATTGATTTTGGTTTTTGTGGGATTGTGAATTGGTATTGCTTTTTTGGGTAAAGTTGAGGTGGCTGGAAGTACTACAATTACTATAAATTTCTTCAACTGTTGTCATAGTTACTAAGAAGTTTGACAAATTCATATTTTTTTATTTAAACTGTCTCAAGTCATCTCCGTTAATTACAGACGAAAATGAGCATAATTTGGTGTATAGTTTAAGTGATTGTAGTAATTTAGTGGCATCGAAGCAGTAGAGGGACATGGAAAGGCAACACTGGTTTATAATTGACAAGTGAGTACAAGTTATTCAGTACATGCTCATAAAATCGCATTTCGGGTGACTTTTTGACATCAGAATATCAGAAAAAGGTGCATTCCGCCCGCAAATGCGATAATTAGGGGATATTTATGTCAAATATGACGTCACAGGGGTCCTATTGTTTACTAAAATGCCAGTAGGTAGGCAACCTAATGCACACCGCAAATATGGTTTGAGGTTATGATTTCATTGAAGGAAAATAGTTAAATTATTACTGTATTTTCACTTTCCCAGTTGAATTTTCTTCAAAAATTGCCGTTTTTCATAGTTTCAAGGTCATTCCAAAAAAAAAACGCAAAAAATTGGAGTGTCCCAGGCCCTTGACTTAGGCCCCTACTACTATAAACTATCACAATAATCAATATATAACAGTGAATCGTACTAATTAAATTGAAATTGAAGTGCCAACAAACCCGATTTAATAAAAAAATGGAAATATAAATAATTTCGAAAGAATTAATAGCGAAATGTACATACGTACCAGCTTTGTTTATGTACAATGCACTTAGTTTATCTACATTGCCATTAGATCTGCACCTGCACGTCGGCACGAAATGCACGAATTGCGCCAAAGCTGGAGTGGGGAATCGTGCAGGCCGCTTCAGATTGGATTATAAAAGCACCTAAAAGCACCCCAAATCTTTGCGGGCTGGTGCAGGAGCCACAGACTCCTGCTGAATGAGAGCAAGTGGAGTGTTGTGTCATATACGAGGAACACGACCACAGTATGGCATGACTACTTCATCAACGACGTATCCCTTGAGAGAAAAAATAAGGGAGTGTTGTTTGACGCATCACTGACATTTGTGCCCCATGTCGCCAAAGTGTGCAGTAGTGCAGGAGATCTTCTTGGTTTCATTATTCGCACCGCAAAGTCCTTCAACGATCTGGCTGCCATACGAACTTTATATATAGCTTTCGGAACACCCAGGCTGGAATATGGCTACTTGGTTTGGAATCAATTCTATGCTTCTCATCGCTCATGCATCGACAACATTCACAGGCGATTCTTGAAATATATATCCCTGCGAGTTAACGGACAGTACCCATCCAGGGGAGCCGTATGAGCACAATACAAACACGATGTCAATTAAAGACTCCAACTGAAAGGAGGGAGCAACTAATTACGAATACATTAGTTAAATTGCTTGAAAATAAAATCTCTAAAGTGTGTTTTCAGGTCCGCGCATCGAGAGTTATGCGAACTTTCTATATTCCGAGGGCCCGAACAAATGTTATGGAAAGATCACCAGCTTCCACGCCGTTGTGACGTTGTCACTTCGCGAGCGATGGACCCATTTTAATGAGTGCTATTCCTTGTTAATTTATTTCAAATTCTCGCATTATAATATTATAATTCAATTTTTATATACAGTGTGTTCATTTCAAAAGTATCCACCCTTAATAACTCTTGACCTGATGCGATTATTCCTTTCAGTGAAAACACGTCAATTTAGATATCGAGGGGGGAGTTCAAAAATGGTACCTAGAGAATTTTAGGTTTCATCCCTTCTGCACCCAGCCACCCCACTTTAAAATTTCAAATGGCACCCCCTACCTTGTGATACATCATTTGAAAGGGCACAAAATTCTCTACTCAACCATGATACAAAGAATGAAATCGATCGATTGGTTCTTAAGATAGAGTACACAACAGAAGATCGAAGGTATGAATTTAATTATTATTAGAGAACCATTGCGGATTGGTGTACCAACAGTGTATCGTTGAATTAAATTACAGTCATAAGAAATAAATAAATTAGATAAGAAGTAAGAAATTATTTTATGACATGTTCGAAATGGCTACCATTATTTGCTAGACAAAAATACATTCTGTTTTCGAACTCTTTGCGAACTTTGACGAATGTTTCACGGGTGATTTGTCTACATTCTTGCGTAATTCTCTGCTTGAGCTCTTCGATGCTGGCGAGAGGAGTTTTGTAAATTTTAGTCTTCAGGTGACCCCAGAAAAAAAAGTCGAGAGGTGTTAAATCTGGGGATCTTACAGGCCATTCCCTAGCACCCCTCCTGCCAATCCATTTCCCAGCAAATCTTTGGTTCAGCCAATTTCGAACAGGTACAGCATATTGTGGAGGAGCTCCATCTTGTTGGAAATGAACGTTTTCTTCACTCAGTAGCATATTGCCAACTTCGTCCACTTGGTTCTCCAAAGATTCAGTTATTAATGGATCTATTACATTTTCCAACAGATCAAGGTACAATTCTCCATTCAAGTTCCCTTCAATGAATATAGGACCAATGATTTCGTTACCAAGAATACCAGCCCATACATTAATTTTTTGTGGAACCTGGGTATGCTCTTCGCGGAACAGGTGCGGGTTTTCATTATCCCCGTACCTACAGTTATGCCTGTTAACAAGCCCATTAAGGAAAAAAGTGCACTCGCCGCTGAAACATACATTAAAGGTGCAATAATTTCTTCGGACATTTGTTCGCAAAATTCAATTCTTCGATCGTAATCGTCTTCACCGAGTTGCTGATGAATTTGAATTTTGTACGGAAAGAACTTGTTCTTTCGCATCACTTTATGCACGGAACCAATGGAAATGTTGGTGACGTTCGAGACTTTTCTAATAGAACTGGTAGGATCAGCGGCGAAGTGACCGAGAACTTCAACTTGTGTCGCTTCATCCAAAATCCTTGGCCGAGTACTCTTTTTGTTGCAAACCGAACCTGTTTCTTCAAATTTTCGGAAAAGTTTCATCACATAGCAATGCGTCACATTTTTGTCTGGATGTCTTGCGTTGAAAACTCGAGCAGTGCCTCGAGCACAGCCGTTTTGAGCTCCGTAAGCGAAAATTATTTCTATCCTTTCCTCTAAAGAGTACACCATTTCCAAAAACGTTCTTCTGCCTTATTCAAAAGTCTCGCAAACAAATACTAATACGACAAACCGTACTGATGTTTGACAGAACTTGTAGCATTTGTTGTTCCATGGCTGCCTTGGAAAACGACAAAACCAGGCAATGGCTCGAGACTGCCTTTTCCATGACGCGACGACGTATACCACATCATCAAAGTTCGCGAATAGATAACAGAATGTATTTTTGTCTAGCAAATAATGGTGACCATTTCGAACATGTCATAAAATAATTTGTTATTCCTTTTCTTGTAATTTTTAATCGAAAATTCTCAAATTCATAAATTTTGAGGTTATGTGAAAAAAATGTAAATGTGAACGTTGTAGATCTTTTTATTACCTACAACTTTGCCATTTAACTTTTTTCCATAGGACTTGTAGTTTTGCCGGAAATTGAGATAAACCGTTTTTACCTTTAAACACTCACTTCCCGATCTCAGATCGCCCGTAAATTATTTTTCCTTTCATTATTTTATTTTTTATTTATCCTACTATTATTTTTTTTTGGTTTCAAACATTATCGTCCCTGGTCTAATATCCAATCCGCAATGTTTCGCTAATAATAATTGATTTCATACCTTTCATTTTCTGTGTAGTCTATCTTAAGAACCAGTCGATCGATTTTATTTTTTTTTATCATGGTTGAGTAGAGAATTTTGTGCCCTTTCAAATGATGTATCACAAGGTAGGGTGTGCCATTTGAAATTTCAAAGTGGGGTGGCTGGGGGCAGAAGGGATGAAACCTAAAATTCTCTAGGTACCATTTTTGAACTTCCCCCTAGATATCTAAATCGACGTGTTTTCACTCAAAGCAATAATCGCTTCAGGTCAAGAGTTATCAAGGGTGGATACTTTTGAAATGAACACACTGTATTTTATTATCTTATATTGGTACCACACATCTTCGCGAAAAGTGGCACTTCTTATGTTGCTATAAAAATCAATCAACTCATCATCAACTACATCTGCGGTAGGTATACTATCCAGAAAGTAATCATTAATTTCATTAACATCTGACATATGCTCCGGAAGAGATGCATGATCTTTCTCTGAATTACCCCCAACCTTCTAGCAGTACCCCACATTTTTGTGCCGTCCCATTTGTGCCCACATTTTTGTCCGTTTAGATTTTTTAAATTTTGAATGCGCGTTATCTCGTTCTTTCATCATCTCCCGTAGAGCACGTGTCAGCCATGGTGCCCTCTCCCTCGTGAATTGCGCTGTTTTTAATGGTGCATGTTTATCAAAAAGGGAAACAATGAGAGAGTTAAAATAGTTAACTATGATATGAATGTCATCCATATCATATATCAAATGAAAAGGCAGCGTGCGCAATTCAGCATCAAATGCATCCAAAACGAAACCACTATAGTCTCTGTACACTTTTGTCTCCGGCTGACGCCGGCGCCGTCGCCGGACACGTGCGATCCTGCACTGTACCAACTCATGATCTGTAATCTCGGCCACATGCTTCAACCCAACGAACGATACGTAGGACCCAACATATTGCAACATCAATCAGAGTTTTCGCGGTCAAGGTTATTCTAGTAGGCTCCCGCACAATTTGATCAAGACCGTATGATTCCAGCAATTCCGTATATTTGCGCGTATAGAAATTATCAAAGTCTAGCATATTTATGTTTGTCACCAGCACAAAATAATTCGTCGTATGCTGGGATCAATTGAGTAAGTGTATCCTCAAATGACTCACAGATGAGACTACAGGTGGTATTCGGAGGCCTATAAACAACACCAAGACAATAATTAATGCCAGAAAGTCGCACGGATATCCACAAGTGCTCAAAGCTGTCATCATCTTCTAATACAACCCTCGAATACTTATATTTTGTTTTAATGTAAATTCGAATACCGCCACCTCTCCTGCCGCATCTGTACTTTCTAATAAAACTACAATCTACAAACTACATAATCACATGTCAAAATCAAATCTCTAAATGCGCCAAAACGCGACAACAGTGAGCGAACATTCAGAGCAGCAATATTCATGACTGAATTAAATACCAGCACAGATACTACTAAAACAATAGGAAATACTTATGGCTTAAAGCTTAAAGGGTAAATACAATTACAGAACAAACACTTCACACGAAGATGTCGTATATGCGGCCACGCCGCCCCAGTATTTAAAAATAATAGCAATACAAGAAGAAAAAAAATACATATACATAGAAATCAACTCTTCGCTCAACGAATACAGAGAAAATCGGAAAAGGAAAAGCAATGACGTTCAATACCGTACGAGAACGTAACGCAACACAAAACCGTTACTTACATAATATAAAACTAGAAAACAATTCAACCAATAATTCCCAATAACAATAAAATACAAATATTAATGTTACAAAGAAAAAGTTAAAGTTAAAGCAGAAAAACACACACGGCGCTAATAATATTCATTATCATCATATTGTCGCGGCACCCGCCAGAACTGACTGCAAATCGTATTCAGTCTTAATGACACGCTTCTTGCCATCAACACGACAATTAATAATCCCGTCCGCAGTCCAAACATCTTTGCTACCAAGAGCAGATTTAACAGTTTTTAATAATTGATACCTCATTCGCGTAAGGTCCTCGACTACCGCAATATTCTCACATTCACGTACCTTCTTTTTAATCATCATAAATTGTTTACGGTGACGACAGCTCACGAATTTTACCAAAACGTCCTGCTTACCATTTTTCCGCGGTTGACCTACGGCGTGACAGCGATCTATGTGTTCAGGGCGCAAATCAACATCCGCGGCTCGATTAATCACATGCAATATCTCACTCTCAACCACGTCAGGAGCCACTGCACGCATCCCAAAAAAGCGGACATTGTTGCGTCGACTGTATTGTTCCAGCATATCAGTAGTTTGTATATGTTTTTTGCTACACTCTTCGAGTTTTCTAACCTTCGAACATAATTCAGCGTTGGTGCCCTCCAGCTGTTGGATTCTCGCATGCAGCTGTTTTATCTTTTTATGGAAATACACCTCGATCGCACCGGTTATCTTTCTTGTCAACTCCGATATAAAATTTTCGTCCTTTAAAATTTCCAGTGTACAATCTTTAACAAGCTTTTTCTCAGCAGCCGTCGGTCGTGTACTGCTGCCCATGATGGTAATTACAGATAAGTCTGCCAACTTACAAATGAGCCAAACTTCGTTAAAAACAACTGAGTATAACCACTAGTAAAACAACTCTAACTGGAGCGGCTTCGCAATGCCTATTCACTCATGCACGTGAAAGATGAACCGTATATAAATCTGATAGGTTTATTTATATACATAAGAAGTAACACATTTCAGTATATTCAGTGTTATATTGCACCAGGAAATTTTGGCTAATATATTTTTGTATTTTCTGTCAAATATTTCTAAAATTCGGAAATTTATAATCAACAATCCGCCTGAATGTAGATGGCGCTATTTACCCCGAATTGTTTAATTCAAATTTCTACCACCAGAGTGGGTCTCTTCCGCTCGTTGAGGCGAATAGCCAATTAAATGCGCCATTCGCCTGAACAATCAAATGTAGATGGCACTATTTAACCCGAATTGTTTAATTCAAATTTCTACCACCAGAGCGGAGACTCTTTCGTTCGTTGAGGCGAATACCAATATAAAATTGCATAACTTTTAAGTAAGCGCATATTTTGCGCTTACAACGTATACAAGGGCTACAATGCTTTATCAAAATACAGTCCTTATATTGATTTGACATGGAATTATCTTATGATTTTATACCACTCTAGCTTCATAAGATTACTTGTAATTTATAATCCTTGATTTTGTTCTTATAGGCGTTGTATCGTTTTTATTTTATTGGAATTCAACAAAGATTGATATTAGACACTTCTGATATTTGTGTTCTATTCCAGAACTTTTAAACAAACATTTTTTTCAAACAATAAGAGTCTATATAACGTATAACATTAACGTGAAGTCACAAATTAAAATATAACTAATACATGTAAAATAAAAGCAAAGCTGACACGACAATACAAAAGTACACGTTCACGGCATCTATACTGCACCTATCTCTGGTATCTATCAAACAACGGGCGACGACGAAAACGAATATATTTTTAGCAACCCTGAGAGTGTATACATTGGCTAGGGGGTGAGCGGTTAGGAGAGGTCAGCGCGGAGATATTCCTTCGCTCTCTAAATATTACCTGATATTATACTCCGAACAGAAAATTCCGATATAGGGTAGGGGCCGCCATCTAGCGGCCAATTTTTACGGAATCCCGTGAAATCCCATCCCCCAAAGGACTGCAGTAATGGCCCCCAAGAGAGGGATGTGATTGTCAGTTGCATGATGGTTTTTCTGATACAATTTGCTTGCATTTGCCGCTACAGACATGAGAATCTTCTTATAGCTTCTTCTGCAAATTTTCCCGTAAAATACGGTTCATCAGGGATTCTGCGTAAATCGTTTGGACAGGGCCCATTTTCTCCATTTTTTTTGCAACGCACACTCCGGTGTCATCATATTCGCCTAGCGTTTTGCTGTTAGCTTTCAGTAAGTGCAAGCGCTAAGAAACTTGCTTTGGGTATTATTTGCCTGCCTTCCTTTTCCTTGGGACAGATATCTCCGCCGCGCTAAGCTGAAATTTAAAAAGATTTCTAACGAAATTATTTTATATTTCAGGTTCCCAGTTCAGAAGAAGAATGAGTCAGCATTTCTCGCCAGTTTCAAAAGAGGTGGTAAGTGTGGAGGAACTGTGACGGAAAACATTTTCTTATAGTAGCACCACCACATTCGGGAACGACTTATTATAACTACAAGAATTAGTATTGTTTTAATGACTTCAGTCGGTCCTAATTTCTAGTTAATATACGTTGATGTAGGCAACAATGGAAGATTATCCGATGGAGGTGTGTTGGAGTATACTGATTTCTTAAAAAAAAAACTTAAAAAGAAACAGTTGCATTTACCAGAAAATGACAAAACTATAATTTTGTATTTGTTGTTGACGAAGCGTTTAGACTTCATGAGCATTTTCTTAAACCATATGCACAAAGAGAAC
The DNA here is from genome assembly GCA_963971325.1 of Aphodius granarius. Classification (NCBI taxonomy): domain Eukaryota; kingdom Metazoa; phylum Arthropoda; class Insecta; order Coleoptera; family Scarabaeidae; genus Aphodius; species Aphodius granarius. The sequence continues at coordinate 18,985,322 of OZ020221.1, forward strand.
GGGATCCTGAAAAACGAGTTTTCAATTATAGGTTGTCTCGTAATTGAAAATGCTGTCGGTACATCGCAAGTAGATTTAGAATATTACATACACCGATAAATATGAAACCACACTATATTTGTTACGTGGTATTGGCAATCTGTGCATTACATAATTGCGTGTAATTATAGTTACACAGTTTACAGGGAGGTTGTAACAGAAGGGCAACAGTTGAAGCGAAACGAAATAGAGAAAACTATAAGATTTATTTATCCGAAGCCAAGGAAAACTGACAAGATCGCGTGATAGCAAACGGAAGAGCTTAAGATCTTCATTTTGTTATTTCATATAAAAATGAAATAAACAATTTAGATACTTACTTGAGGTTCATTTGTATCCTCGGCCGCCCAAGCAGAACTACGTAAAATTACCTTGATTTATTTGCACGAACTTAGCAAGGGCTCAAAGTTGGCCCTTGCGGAAAAATTAGCCGAATGGGGTATAGTCCCTAAAGAAGGTGAATATTTTTGCCCCAAATTTGGAGGAGTCTTGCGCTTAGTAGAGGAATTGAACAGGTGAGTTTCTGCACTTTTTTCACTGTGTAGTTCGATTTCAAATGTATTTCTTATAGGGTTGACGGCCTTCGATGTAAATACCAGAAAGGCCATCAGAGGAAGATGCGATGCGCAAATCCCATTGAATACCGGAAGAGGACCTTCTTCGCCAAGTCCCACCTTTCGCTTTACCACATTTTGGCATTCTCTTACTGCTGGGTTTTCAACCTTCCCCTAATTTAGGTAAATAATGAGTTGAACGGTGGATTGGGCATTATTTCACCGTGAGGTTGTGCTTGATGCGTTTATTACTCGCAAGCTGAAATTAGGGGGTGTTGGGAAAACAGTGGTAATAGATGAATCCAGGTTTGGCAAACGTAAATACTATCGGGGACATTACGTTGAGGGGCAGTGGGTGTTTGGTGGCTACGAGCATGGCTCTATGAGGGTGTTTATGGTGCCTGTCGAGAATTGCGGCGTTGATACGTTGTTGCTGCTCATTCAGAAATGGTTTGAGCCGGGAACAACGATCATCAGCGATTGTTGGAAGGCCTATTCACTCCTTTCCAAGACAGGGTATGAACACCTTACGGGAAATCACTCCGTGAATTTTAAAGACCCGGAGACAGGTGCTCATACTAATGGCATCGAGTCATCGTGGCGGGCCGCCAAAGTACAGTGGGTTAAGCTGGCCGGAAGAAGAGGCACATTCCGAGAAACTTACCTCGGTATATGTTTGAGAAAAGATGTGCCGAGCTGAAGGTTAATCAGACTGTGGAGTTTCTTCGGATAACGGGACAGTTGTACAGCCCAGTGACGTCCCAAGATATGCCCCAGGATGGCCAAGAGGTAAACCACGACGACGGCAGCCGGACTACGGACAGCGATGCATCTTCCCCCAAGGACGATTGACTACCAAGCGCAATACTCCTCATTCACGATTTGGTTGTTGCTGTTAGTTTTTTGCTTGTTGTTAAGTTAAGAAAATAATAATGTTCTATGGCCGTTGACTTAGGTTGCGTTGGGGTCGGTTGGTGGTCTTATAGGTTTGGTCCCTCTCGAGGTGGCCGAGGCTCGAGGTCACCTTGTCGTGGTGGAGAGACTCAGTAGGGTTGTCTGCCGGGCCAAGGCAACGGCTTTTCCTGGTGGCGGGGTCGAGTTGGCACCTGAAGCTAACGATCTCACCTCCTCTGGGATCCCACATCTAGTGGGTACGTGCGTTGGCGTGCACGGGGTTCCCGAGCTGGAGCTGGCATTTCTTCATCCTATGCCAGTTTCCACCCCCTTGTTATCTTTACTATCTGGTCCACCTCGACCAACTCTTGCTCTTCTGGCCCCGACGGTATTAGGTATCGAGACCTAGGGGTCAAATGTCACTTCCTTAATAACCCTTTTCTCCTAGGACTGATATACAACGACGAAACTCTGCTATTCTCCTGGACGAAGACGACCGGCTGCTGTTGGAAGAAGTGCGGAGTACCCGTGACTGGAAACGACGGGCTGATGTGTGCTGGCACTGCCGAAGCGGAGGCCAGCAGTAGTCAGGGAACAGCCACTTCGGGCCCCGGTCAGGGATGGGTGAGGGGGATCGGAGCCCCATTGCTACGTGCGGGCCCGGATCGTCCGAGCACCCCGGATCTGGCAAACGACATAAGTTCGGGCCCAGGAAAACTGGGGTAGGAGACGTTCTCCGAGGGTGTACCCGTTCCCGCGCTGCCGGTCTGCCCATTGCCGTACGATGCGCTGGACAGAAATACTTATGAGTTTAGTAAATTCCAAAAAACAAGAAAAAAGAGGAGAGGAAAGCCTTTTTCTAAGCAGACAGAAGCTGTACAGGTCCCCACAAGGCCAAGACACGGAAAAAGATGAGACAGCACTAAAGCAAAATATCAAAAGAGGTGACCTAATACTCGGACTCGGACTAAACTCGTCTTCTGAAGCGTACCTGGAGCAACTCATGGAGAACCAGCCCGACAAACAGGACGACACCTCAATCCAACCCAGAAAGGGAAAAAGAGGTAGAGAGGAGGATGAAAGTCCAGAGAAAAGGAAGAGAACGAAAGAAGTTACCATCCAGTTGGACAGAACGATCACAGAGCTGAGAAAACAATGGCAATAGAAGCCTTGGTCACGCAAAACACGGCAAAGTTCATGAAATAGACAATGCAAATACTGAGATGGATTGCCAAAAAGACAGAAAGGCTGCACGGAGAAGTGAAATATCAAAGGATCATGGAGAAACAGGCCAACCTAAAAGAAAACGACGAAAAGCAAAATACAAAAGACAACGCAGCGCAAACTGAAAAAACCTCAACTGAGGGAGACCACAAGAACGTTAGAGGAACAAGTGCAACAGAGAAAAGAACAATAGCAACACAAACTTACAGCAGTGAAGAGGCCCTGGCGATCGCACAGGCACTGGAAGAGACAGATAAAGCAATAGAAAACTTCCAACAGATAGAACAATTGCAGTGAGAGGAAGAAACATACCGGAAAACGAAGATGAGAACGGGAAATCCACTAAAAAGCAAAGCCGAGAAATATATAATAATCCCATGTAGATCGGGCGCCATTGGGGAGAATAAACTAATAAAAGAGTACGTTGAACGACATCTAATCACCCATAGAGACTTACTAGAAAAAAACATAAAAGAAAACCAATCAATAAAAATAACAAGTGACATCAATGTATGCGAAGAAGAGGAAACTGAGATAAAGACCCGAACGACTATAATAATTATAGGGGTACAAAAAATAACAGACTGTACACAAAGAAATGAGAAGTGCGTGAGATCCATCTTACACACCAGCAACAAAAGCTTCCCTCACGCAGCCGAGGTCGCCATAGTTAATGTCGAACAAGAACAAAACGCACATTATCGCAAAATGCTAGAATATTTCCCACACTCTGGACAGACTGTATTCAAAATATACACTAAAAGACCAGAAGTAACACCAGCGAAAAATTGTTGAGTTGAAAATGGAAGAGGCACCAGAAGAGAAAGCAAAGATAATACAGAAAATTAAGACCAACATAAACACAGAGGAAGTAGGAATAAGAATACTATCTATTGCAAAAACTAAACAAAACAGCCTAAACTTTGATGTAGTGGAAACGAAGACGTTCTCCGCTACACGTTATACGCCAGTTCAGGACAGAAATAGACAAAATTGCAGGAGAAACAAACAAAACAACAGACAAAATCAAGAACATGCGGACCGTGCTAATTAAGAGAATAGACTGTCTATCAGACATGCAGGATGTCAAAGAAGGCATAGAACAGAAGCTACAAACAAAAATCAAAGCAGAAGAAATCAAGATTTACATGACGGCAGACAGAATTCGGACTAACTTTCAAACAGCAGTAGTCACAATGACGGCAGATAAAGCTCAGCATCTAATAAAAGATGAAGGGACCATTAAAATAGGGATATCCAATTGCAGAATATCTACGATGATTATACCACACAGGTGCTACCAATGCCACAAGTTGGGTCATTGGAAGACTGAATGCGTAGAACATCCCGCAAAGGAAACAACTTTTCCGTGCTTCAACTGCGGAACATATGGACACAGGACCTCGGGATGCAAAAACAATAAGAAGTGCATCGACTATGAGAGCAGCAGCCACACAGCCAACACAATGGCGTGCAAAACCTACAGGCAGGAAGTACATAGAATAAAAACGATAAACAACAACCCAAAAGATCTGCATAGAACAGAACGGGATAAAAACGGTTTCCAGACGGTTAAAAACAAAAGGATACCAAAAGTAAGCATAGACCACACAGCACTTTCAAATGAGCAGTAAAAAAGCAAACAAAAACACAAAGAACAAGAAACCTAACACAAGAGAGAAAACAACAACAAATATGGGAAAGATCTCGTTTCTACAAGCCAATACGAACCATGGCTACGAAGCTACAGCCCTTCTGATGAAGACTATCGAAGAGGAAAATATCGACATTTCAATCATAGCGGAACCACACCTGAGATCATTAAACGAAAGATACTTCTACAGTAAGAACAGGGACGCAGCAATAAGAATCATAAGTCATGAAAAACCTACCGCCTCAGGACAAGGACAACACCATGTATACGTTATTTGAAGATGTTGATTATAGCAGCCTACTGCTCACTAAATAAACATACAGAACACCAAACAGAGATACTGGACTCAATATCCAGGACAATACAGCAAAATAAGAGCAGCAAAGTCATATTGGCCGAAGATTTCAATGCGAAGTCAAGAGCGTTGGGAAACCCCGCGGACACCCCAAGAGAAAGAATAATGCAGGATTTTATAGGCGCGAATGACCTGCATGTACTAAACGACCCAAAACCACCTACGTGGAAAGGGGTACTGGTCGATTATAGATCTAGCTTTGGCAAACGAAAAGGTAGCAAAACACTTGTACGAATGGAGAACCGTAGAAGAGGAAAACCTAAGCGACCACCGCACGCTGATATTCAAAATACAAACGAGAGACGTCAAACGTAAACATGGACATACAGAAAAGAGGTGGACAGTAAACAGGATAAAGATTGAAAAGGGAAAAGATATTATCAAAGAAAGAGTAGTGAAGATAAAAAAGTAAACGCTAGAACGATCAACCAAAAAAACCGTAGCTATATGCAACGAAATATTCGGTCCAAAACGTACAACAGAATGCAAAACAATGGCAATATACTGGTGGACGGAGGAAGACGAGGCAGTTAGAAGGGATGCAAATGAAACCAGAAGGAGACTCGTCAGAGACAGAAGAAAGGATATCCCAAAACTGCAAATAACTGAATAACAGACAAAAAAGATAATAGCGAAACTCTTTCCTCCGGCTCCTCCACCACAATGGAAACCTGCAAGCAAACAAGAACCGAAGACTGGATATAAAGCAGTGACAATAGAAGAAGTATATGATGACGTTCTGGCGTTACTAACCAAACCAAACGTTCATCGATTAGTGTATGCCCACAACTAGGGACTAAGTATATAAGCATGGTCTCTGCAACAACTGATCCAAGATGCAGAGGAAGCACTACAAGACATCAAAGAGTGTTTTGAAGACAAAGGGGCTTGAAATAGCAAATCAAGCCGTAATTACAAGACGTAGAAGGACCGTATATAACGTCCAATTTAACTTCGGAGGACACACAATAACGACTAAAGAAGAACTGAAGTACCTGGGAGTTGTTATAGACCGCAATCTCAGGTTCGCTAAACATGTCGACTACATGGCAACAAAAACCCAAGATCTGGCGGCACTGCGCAAGATTATGCCCAGGATATCGGGACCCTCAGCCAGCAAACGACAAATGGTGGCAGCCGCAGCCGACAGTACGACAAATACAGAAAAAGTCTACTCTCCGTCCAAAGGAACATGAGTATTCTGGTAACTTCGGCCTACCGCACGATATCTACACCGGCAACATCGGTAATACCAGGAACCGTACCCATAGACCTCCTGATTAACGAGAGAAAGGAACTGGGATTAACGGAAAAATGAAGCCAAGAAGGTAAGCAAGAATGAAATCAGAAAGGGGACCCTCCGTAAGTGGCAAGACAGATGGTAGAAAGAAGAAAGCAATGGGCAGTGGACCAAGACCCTTATTCCGGATATCGCCAAGTGGGTTAATCGGAAACACGGGGAAACGAACTACCACATAACGCAATTTCTCAGTGGACACGGAAGCTTTGGGACGTATCTTCACAAGATAAAGAAGAGAGATGATGACATGTGTAAAGCGTTCAAGAGACAAGATGGCACGCAGCACGCTTTGTTTGAGTGCACGAGAATTGGTGGTTTGAAGGAAGAAATGGAGAGGATGTTGGAGAAGGAGATAACTCCCAGCAACATAATAAAAACAATGATTGAGGACCCTCAGAAGTGGAATACAATCGAGGACTACATAAAAAGAATCATGACCATGAGGGAATATGAATAGGAAGAAGAAGACAGACGATAGCAGAGAATCCCAGGTAAAACCCGAGAGGGTGTCCAGCTCGACAGAAGGGAGATATGGAAATGGGGGAGGAGTTTAGTAGGTAGGGGTGCCAAGAGGCAAATCGAGTCCCACACTCCCGCTTTTAATATTACAATAGCACTATGTAACATAGAGTAGTATGTATATTCTTACTTGTGATGATACATGATGGACATGTTTTTGTATATTTTTCAGCAAAATTATTTTTTATTATTATTTCAGTATATTTTTCTATATTTTCTATCAGTTAATACATTCAATTTTTGTGGATAGGCAACCTAATATAGATTCAAGTTATTCTAATAAATTTCAGAATACTGCATTTCTAGCTAAAATTTTTCAGAAAAAATTAAAATACTGATCGAAATCCGTTAAATTCTTTCATTAAACATTCATTCACCGATATTTTAGGTTAGGAACAAGATATCGAGGCGCGGTTTTCGCTAGCTTATTTGGGATTCATTTTGCTATTTTTTCATGAAAACAAAGTAGTACTGATTTATTTAACTTTTCTAAGAAAATTTACAATTTCTATCGCAATTTCGAAAACTGCCCTCTAGGTGGCGACGAAAACTGTTTTCAAGGATACCAAGTTTATTAAATTCTGTTCAGCCATTTCGAAATTATTGGCATTTGTTTACAAACATAGTCCAACACCCGCCACCACTTTATTTTTACAGATAGGGCAAAAAGTGTTAACAAAAGAAACTAGAATTTATCAAAACTTTAAAAAGCATATATTTTTTGTTATGTTAATATAGCGGGATTTCGAGAAAACCCGCATTTTTTAATGTAAGGATGCGGTTGCGCTCCCAAGCGACCATCTTAGAAACCTGATATTAATTTCCTGGATTTTCTCTTGATCACTTTAATCCTTAACTTTTTTACCGCAACTCTCTGTAATGAGTAGTTTCCGAGATACAGTACTTTGCACGCTTATTTGGCCACCCTGTACAAAGAAACTGGTCATACACAATTATCTAAAGTTTTTGGTTTTGTGGCTATTATCCACCTACTATTGTCTATCTGTACGCATTCTTAAATAGGTTTGGAAAGACATTCCTGTGACTCTGTCTCGTGACTTTGACTGTTGACTCGAGAGTTTACTCCGAACGATTTACGCACTCCACAAAATAAGAAGCTGGAAAGGCTTCCAATGCCAATCTGATGAAAAGACGCTGCTGTTGTCGTGACAATATTCCGAATTACACAAACTAAAATCAGTGTCACGCACTCTCATGCGTACTTTTACCATGAGTATTAAGAATAGTTTCAGTAGTTTACACTGATGTTCTGTTATACTGGGTTTAAATTATGGAATAAAGTGTGTTTGTATGCCAATTTTCAGAACAATGGGATGAACGGTTTTGGTGCTATTAATGTTTATAGAGGCTGTGACAAAATCCACAACCATAGTCATTACGGATTGGCAATTTTTTTATAACAGTCTGTGGCCACTCACATGACATGACCGAATGTCATTCTATGACTGACATTAGGTTGGTATTAGTTGCTGTGGATTCACAAAATAAATGAAGTAAATAAACAAAATAAATGAAATAAAGTTTCGACGCTTCAATGTCCATGATGTAATCGAAAAGTTGCGTGGGGGTTTTCACAGATTTTTTATTATAATTTTCTAATGGGCGGTTTAAACAGTGTTAAAAAGCAATATTCTTTATATTCACTTTACTGTTAATATATTCCTGCCGTTGAGTTTTTGTGTTACTCTGAAATTATTCAGTAGGTTGGTAGATTTTGCATAGATCTTTCGGAATTCGTCGAGTTCTTTTTCTTGTATCAATACAGGTTTGAATACAATGATCCATATAACGTTTTCATTGCATGGTGGCAGTGTTGAAGAACCTTTGTATGTAGCGTATTGTTGGTGGATTGGAGGCAGTAACAAAGAAATCGGAAAAACATCGTCAAATTTAACTTCATCCTCCCCATTTAATAATTGCTCAAAGTTTTTCTGAAGCATAGATATTCCTATTTCGCCATCTTTCGAAATCTACAAATAAATTAGAAAAGGTAACTGATTATTTCAAAATATCTACCGAATTACTTGATGTAGGTAAGATATGATGGCGATACCATCTGGTTGATTTACGGCTTCTTGGTATGATGCGTATTTTTCGTTATAGTGGACTGCCTGCGTCTCCATAGGAAATTTAACACTGTTGATGGAATGCTCGCTACCAAAGGCGCTATTCGTACCCCAATGAAAGGACACGTGGTCTAGGATGTAATTGCCTTTTAGGGGGCCACCAAATATCTCTGCGTGTTCACCTCGTTCATATAAAACCTGCAGAATAACTGTAGAACGTGAACTATCAATATTGGTCACATAAAGCTACACTGTTTCTACATGATCAGGTACTCTATGCAGTAGGGTATAATTATACGTACCGGGTGGCCAACTAAGAATGGACGCCGGTCATAACTCGGTAACCGTTAGTCATACAGCTTGGAGAAAAAGATATTGTCGGGTAAATCGGCCAAGGGAAACCGCTGGAAATTATTTTCAAGTTTGTAGGATGACCGCTAGGGGGCGCAACTGGAATGGTAAATCAAAAAGGGCCTATTCTCCAAAAATATAAATGTAAAGATATACTATAATTATTACCATCGTAAAAAGTAGAAAATTTGTGACTTTTTTGTTAAAAGTATTTTGCTCTCATAAAATATATTGGTGGGCAAACGTCAAACTGTTTTCATTTAAATGGCAATAACTCCGGTATGAGTTAACAGAATTGATCGAACTATATCTCGTGTGAAAAGCGTTTATTGCCTAATAATGTACTGCATAAAAATTATCCAAATAGATTTCACCATTATCGCTAGAGGGCGCTGTGTATCATTGCAACAGTTATTACGGATTTTCATGAAAATTTCAAATATTAGGCTATGTCTCTTTTTACATTGTTAAATAGAAGACAAAATGCCCTAAAATTCTGCATAAACCTCAACTTTCTATCTTTTTCTCACCGGAGATATCATTAAAACAAATATTAGGTGGCTGGGTTATACAACGGCTCCGCAATTTGAGGGGGATACTCTACCTATATGTAACATTAATCGTTTCCTTCACCACCAAATTAAAAAAAAGTAGTAGGCTGTGATAACAAAAGTGGAACCAATACAAAGAATTTAAACATTTTAATTTTATAGTCCAGTCATTATATACATTTGGAAATGCAAATGAACCGAGAAGGCTAAATTTTTTATATGACGTGGAGGAGCTTTAGAAAAGCTTAACTTCAAATTGTCGACCAAGATTTCCTATGTGCATTTTCCACCATCTTGAAAATAGGGTTAAATTCAGTTTTTTTACAATAAATCGGTTCTCTCTTGACATACGATAATTTTGAATGAATACTTTTTTGTTGCTTTTTTTACGCTCTATAATTTAGGTGCTATACATTTTTTACCTATCGTTCATCATTATTGAGATATCGGTCGAAAAATTCAAAATTTAAAGTAGTGAAATTGGTTTTTTGCTATTTTCTCTTTTCTCATAATAGATATCGAAAAAATGTCTATTATAAAACTTTTAGAGCATGTTCAGGCCTACTACTTTGTTTTTTTATTTTTTCCCTTCGACTAAAATTACGATCACTAGCGTGCCGCAAAGTCGGGAAGTCCGTGCCCCGTATCGATTTAGCCGCTTGCATAGTTGTATGCACACGACAAAACGGATGATAGGTTGTTCAGGGAATTACTGGGATACAAAATAAATAAGTAAACGAGACAAATTATGAGACAAAAAAATAATTTTTTTGTGTAGCCAAAAATAATAATTAAGAGCCCCCTTTTTTATATTTTTTGTCGTTTCTATGGTCCTGGCTGAAGAAGTTCTTCCGCGGTTAACTCTTCGAGTTGTGAAGACTCTCGAACCGCAGGAAATGATACTGGGATGGTCAAAACATCATCATCATCATCGTCGTAGTCGTCGTTGAATAGAATGTCGACTCTGTGTTTGCCCACTACAATGCAGGCAAATAACGGAGCAACTAATTCCCGTTTTTTGCACCCATAAGCAGCCTCACATTTTCCTCTACATTTGCACGAAATGAGTTTTAAAAGTTCAGGTGTGTTGTGGTGCAAATTGGTTCCAGCCCGTAATTAGTCTGTCGCCAACCCCATTCCTGAGGATCTTTGAAAAATCCTAGCCACGTTTGTACTTATATGTCCGGATATGTGTTGGCGGACTACGCTTTTTGTTGGTGTTAGTAGTGAGAGGTGATGCAACTTATTTGTTGACTTTGACTTTACAAAGCAGTGGAATCGGTAAAAAATGTATAGGACATAAATTGTAGAGCGTGAAAAAAGCAACAAAAATGTACTCATTCAAAATTATCGTATCTCAATTGAAAAAATAGCAAAAAACAAATTTAACTACCTTAAATTTTGACTTTTTTGACCGATATCTCAATAACGATGAACGATAGGTAAAAAATGTATAGAACCTAAATTATAGAGTGTAAAAAAAAAGCAACAAAAAAGTATTCATCTGAACGGAAAACCGAGTTATTGGAAAAAAGTTAATTTAACCCTTTTTTCGGAAAATGCACATAGGAAATCTTGGTCGACAATTTGAAGTTAAGCTTTTGTATGCACACCCCAGGTCGTATCAAAAATTTAGCCTTCTCGGTTCATTTGCATTTCTAACCCTCTTTTTCCGACGTAATGACTGGACTATTATGTCAATTTCATTTAGTTGCTACTTTCGTTTTCGATTTTTCTAATCATATTGATATCATTGCGTGCTATATTGTTCAAGTTTTTGCTGTTGATTCCGTTTTCTTGTTGTTCGTATTTTACTTGTTCGTGTTGTTGTTGTTTTTCTTGTTCATGTTTTCATTGTTGTTCGTGTTGCGTTAATACATTTTGGGAAAATGAAATTAACGCCACACGAACAACAATGAAAACATGAACAAGAAAAACAAACAAATAATACATTTTGGGAAAAATGAAATTAACGCAACACGAACAACAATGAAAACATGAACAAGAAAAACAACAATGACACGAACAAGTAAAATACGAACAACAACACAATGATATCAATATGATTAGAAAAGTCGAGAACGCAAGTAGCAACTAAATGACATTGACATAAAACTTAAATTCTTTTGTTTTCACAGTTCACGTTTTCACGTTTGTTTTCACAGCCTACTACTTTTTTTAATTTGGTGGTGAAGGAAACGATTATTTACCTATTTTGCTCTTTTCTTGTGCAGAAATTCCCAGTGTTAAGGAAAACTGAGGTTTTTATCAATACTATTCTTCATTTAAGTAATACCTTTGAAGCCAATAACTATGTATTTATGTTACATACAGGTAGAGTATCCCCCTTAAATTGCGGTCCCGTTGCATAACCCAGCCACCTAATATTTGTTTTAATATCTCCGGTTAGAAAAATGATAGAAAGTTGAGGTTTGCGCAAAATTTTAGGGCATGTCGTCTTGTATTTAACAATGTAAAAGCAGACATAGCCTACTATTTGAAATTTTCATGAAAATCCTTAATAACTGTTGCAATGATACACAGCGCCCTCTAGCGATAACGGCGAAATCTATGCGGATAATTTTTATGCAGGACATTATTAGCCGATAAACGCTCTTTTAAACGAGATCTAGTTTGTTCAATTCTGTTGACTCATACCGGACTTTTTGCCATTTAAATGAAAACATATTTGACGTTTCCCCACCACTATATCTTATGAGATAGAGCAAAATACTTTTAACAAAAAAGTCACAAATTTTCTACTTTTTACGATGGTAATAGTTATAGTATATCTTTACATTTATATTTTTGGAGAATTGGCCTTTTTTTGATTTACCATTCCAGTTGCGCCTCCTAGCGGCCATCATACAAACTTGAAAATAATTTCCAGTGGTTTCCCTTGGCCGATTTACCCGACAATATTTTTTTTCTCCAAGCTATATGACTAACGGTTCCCGAGTTATGGTCAGCGTCCATTCTTAGTTGGCCACCCGGTACATTGGATAAGTACGATCACATTAACAACATTAAATTTTGTACACATGTTTCTAACATACTTTACAAAAACTGATTAACATTTGGCCGAAATCAGCCAAAATGCAGGTAAACAATGTGCAAGATTGTGTTAAAAATGCGTATAAGTATCGTCTTTAATAGTTTTTATCAGAAAAATTCAGTTTTTAGTATTCATGAGTATATATAAGTTCGATTATTGATGTATTTTTATTTTTCTTTCCGACTAGTACCCTAGAAGAAAAGTATTGTAATCGGCGGTTTTTGGGATTTCATCGAAAATACTTGTTTTGAGGTCCAAAATGAACGCGAGCGCCTAGACGGTAGAATGGATCGGCGTAAAAGTTGATATTTATATTTAGAATTATCAGTGAAATAACTTTATTATGTTTGGCTGTTTGGCATCTCCGGCAAGTTAGCCTCACATTTAAATTTGTTCGTTTTGGAGTTCACCGTTTTTGAGAAAATTAAAATTGTTTAAATGACTGTCAAGTTTGTACGTAGCTCCACTTTTGATATTTAGGAGTTAATAGTTTTCGTGGAAATCAATATAAAATTTGGACCATTGTGAATTGGTTGTGATTTGGAAAATTGTGACCCATTCCATTAGTGAGCTATACATAGCATTTTTGGAACATACAAGACATTAAATATAACGTTCAGTAAATAAAGCAATCGGACATTATATAGAAAATATGTAAAATGCTTACGATTGTAGGTGCCCAGGTACAGTTTCATTTCCAATGGATTTTTTATGTAATTGTCATTTCTTTCAAGTGATTCGAAGCTACCCGGCTTTGTAAGTGGAGTTTTTACATCGACTGGAGACTGTTTTTTACCACCACATTTGCCATCAAATGATTTAAACTCCTCTACGACAAAAAGAGTAGTGCCATGCTATAAAACATACACACAAACATACTTGAATACTGGAAACCTCCACCTTTTACGAATGAATCGTTGAATAATATATTGGCATAGTTGACACTGAAAACCTTTTGTGCCATGCACAGTACTAAAAAGTTTAAGGATGTCTATTATATATTTTATATGTATGTTAAGCAGGTATCATTTTACTTACTAAATATAATTTGCCAAACATTAGAAGTTTGCCTTATGAATTGCATGATACAAATATATAACTGATAAGGTTTCAATGCAATCGTTTATAGGCTATTAAACTTTAATCTATTTTATTATACACATAAAAAGTTTATTATCGGTCGTTGTTAAACATGCAGCATAAGGAGTTCAATATTTATCCTGTTAATATAACATCATTCAGGGTAAAATTAATTAAATTGTCGGTACTGAAACCAACCAATAATAGCGGAAGAAAAGACCTGTCCGAACATGGTTTTGCGAATTACTTGGCGGGTTATAGTGAGTTTGATCGTCGAATGGAATAATGAGCTTACATGGAACGTTTTAAAGAATGAACAGTAGAATAATTATAGTAAGCTTTCTCTTAACTGCTCAGTAAAGCAGACCGACGTTCTAAAAATAATCGTTAAGTGCATAAATACATCAATAACGCAAGATAATACAAAAATTACTTATTTTATTAAGTAATGTTTAAATTATATTTGTTTTTTACTTTCCAACTAGTACCCTAGAAGGAAAGTATTGTAATAGGCGGAAATCGAACCAACGGATCGGGCTGACATTTCGCATACGTATTTAGAATTACCGGGGAACGATCTGGATTGTTTTTTTGTGTGACAATCTGACAATCGGCAATTTCAGCCCGATCCGTTGTACCGTTTGGACGCTATCGTGTTCACAGACATACATACACACACACACACACATACATACATACATACATACATACATACACACACAGAGAAGTGTTTACTTAGTTTAAAGTAGCCACTGTTAATCCAAAGCAACCGTTGCTTCATATATGCTCAAGAAAATATTTCATTCATTGAAGAAAATTGTTGTTTTACATGATTGCCTTATTTTGAGAATTTATAATATCAACTTAATACTATAATGTTCAACGTAAGAAATCCTGATATCTTGTATTGAATATTTATATTTTTAAACGTAGAATATGTAACTATATTTTAAGAATTTGTTCTTTCAAATCAAAGGAATTGGTATTTAGAATTACATAGTTACATTTTCTAATTAACCATTCATTTACTTCTTTCAAGGGTTAGCATTCCTCCAAACAAGAATACTGATAATTTCCAGCAAATATTCCTTTTTCTCTATATAAAACGCCATTGTTTTATAAGAAATAAATCTTGTGGTCAATCCAAGCTGATGGAGATTTTGCACTAAATTGTTTTTTATTCTAGGATAGTATTTTTATTTAGGTAATAAAAGAAAGTCTGTAGATATTGCTTGAACTTGTTTATGCAGTAGATAGATATACATATACAAATACATATTACCCATAACAACATATAGATAATATATTTATAACACAAAAATAATACATATTCCATAAAGGGCAGGAATACCAACGAACTTAAAATCTAAATATATCCGAGCCAATACAATAAAGTGACAGGCTGTTGAGAAATTGCCATTTGGAAATGGCTAATTTTTTGTCACTCACATAAATCTCATTTCACTTTATATAGGCTCGAAAATATAAATCATATTTTCACTCTGTAAATGTTGACATAAAAATGCAGTCATGAGAAAACATACATATATAAAAATATATAACACAAACATAGTACATATTGTATTTCATAAAAGGCAAGAATACCAACAAACTTAAATCTAAATATATCCGAGCCAATAAAGTGACATGCTGTTAAGAAACAAATATAATTGCCATTTGGAAATGGGTAATTTTTTTTTTTCATTCACATAAATCACCTTATATAGGCTCGAAAATTTAAATTATATTTTCACTCTGTAAATGTTGACATAAAAATGCAGTCGTTATGAGAAAACATACATATATAAAAATATATAACACATAGTACATATTCCATAAAAGGCAAGAATATCAACAAACTTAAATCTAAATATATCCGAGCCAATAAAGTAAAATGCTGTGGGTGAAATACCTTTTGTCATTAAATTCAGACCATGTCAAGGCACTAGCTGATATTTTGAGAAACTAATGTAATTACCATTTGGGAGGGAATGTATAATAGTGGGGAAGTGTATTTTTAATTCACTGTACTTCACAACAAAATATGAATCAATGCATTTCACTTTATAGGAAATGTAAATTATATTTTTCAGTGTCCATATGTTGACATACAAAATAACAATTGTTATCAGAAAACATGTATTTGTCGACTAACACATAGCAAATTTTTCCAAAACATGGTTCCTCATTTATAAAGTCGTAAATAATGACATTTGCGTTACTGTAATGAACTCCATTCGTTTGAAACCAAGCAGTGTATACATAATTCGTCAATAAATCTAAGGATAATTGAAAATTTGGTAATGTTATATCTTGTGTATCATTTATTGGTCCAATGACATTAACGTCACTCAGACCTACTTTTGCAAAGTACCTGTATGAACATTTCAGTTGAACTCGTTGTGTTAAGGTAAACGGCAAATTTATACGTGATCGAATTATGTGGGCATTGGTTTTTAGTTCCTTATGTTTGCCCTCAAATCTCATAGACGATATATTGCGTAATGGTCCTATGCATTCAATAATGCGCTTGTAATGTAGTAAGAAGTGGTGCTTTGGTTTTAATGGTTCATGAAATAATTTAATATAATCTTCATTGTGTTGTTGTACCAATCGATCAATTTCATGTAACATATCGTCTGATATTGTCAAGGATGTTACCAAATTTAGATAAAACTTCCAAACCAGATTTCCTTCTGGTATTAAGTCGCCAATAATAAACCGAAAATTTTTAACAAACAATGCCATTTCAGATGCTGAAAACATTAATTTTCCATTTTTCATAAACTCCAATTTGATAGGTGGTGGAATATTTTTTTCAGTGAACTCATAATGTCCATATTTTATTCTTGAATTTAAGGTTTCTAAAGTAAAAAGATTTTGTCCCAATAATGTAGAAATTATTCGGGACATGTCATACCTAAGCACTCCTTCATAAATATCATGCATTATATCACATGTCAAATTTTGATAAATGTGAAATTTATTTACTTCATTCCAAACACATTCTTCCTTGACACCATAAGATCTATCTAATACATGTTCATTGTAACTATCTGGTGTCCTAATTAATTGTTCGTCTTCTTTAGTTTGGTATTGCATTGTTCCTTTGTCGGCAATACAAAATCTGCAGTAATGTGTTGATGAAAAACTTTCAGTAAGTCCCAACATAGAGTGCAAACCTAAATTATCTCCAACCAGTGCAATAAGGGAAAAATAAACAATCTTTGGTCTTCCATCAATTTCAATAACAAGGCCCGATTCTTCAAGACATTTTAATTCTGAAATTATGTTATAAAATTTTTTTTTGTTGCCATATTTTTTCCGATCTTTACTATAAAATATCTGTGCCACAAAAATATTTTCCAATCGTGAACTGTAAGCTGGTGGAATGGTAGGTATAGTGTAATATACTGCTCCTAATTTATACTGGCCAGCATGGCTACCTAGTGGGTTTCCTACTTCAAAGTCATCATAATACACAATTAATGGTAACATAGTTTTACCAGATGGAGCATTATTTTTCCACATTGTTCCATGTATGATGTTTGACCTTACATCCGTTTCTTTTGTTAATTCGTTCTGATAATTTTGTATTTCACTAAAAACACCTGGCGTTTCTAAAAAGTATTTAAGTTGCTTTTTCATACTAATGAAAGAAAATGTAGCATGCTTTTAGTTAAGTGAAACAATATTAGAACTAGTACATCGCTGGTCTTCTACTCCAAGGATATATTTCTCTGGTGCAATATATGTGCCACTGGAAGTGAAATACTTGAAGCACTTGAACTCCGAACTAAATTGTTTAAAACATGATTCTAATTGTAAAAGCATTTTCTTTATTACGTGTGATGTACAAGTTTCTAAAATTAAACCAATAATACCGCATGATAAAAACGATTGAAAACTATTAATTATTGCCTGTATTGTGGAACGAGTCAAAGAAATATTATTGTATAGTGTTGCTACAAGTTTTGCGGATGCTGTTGCAAGTGTTTTTTCAAAGGAATTAATCAATGGATCCTCAGTCATGGCTGTAACGTCAATCTCACTGACTTCCAATGGGGGTGCTTCACCAGTAGGTGCTGTCGCAGCGGTGCTATATGACGCAACTTGAGAAGTATTTGCGTCAACAGCACAAATACTGTTGGCAGAAACATGTCTTTGCAGGTGTCTTTTAAACACATGTTTCAAGTGAAATGCCCGGAAACACTTTGCAAAAGGGCATATAAAATTTTCTGAATTATGCATACACTGTACATAGAAAATGTATTTGTTCGGGTCTGTATATTTGCTATTACAGCAATTCATTATTTAAATAAGTTACTCTCCTTTTTTACGAACTTTAAGACAGGCTCTATTGAAGGGAAAATAATGTCGGTTGGTGTTACAATTTTGTAGATCGCTTTTTGAATTAATGTATAAATATGTTCGGAGGCTGCAGGATACAAACCATTAAGTGTGTGAAAACATTTGAAGCAAATGTCTAAAGCTTCCAATACACTTTTCAATTCATATCGGATGGAGTCTATTATAACGTAGACTTTCTCCACAGTCGCCAAAGAATCTCCCACAATTAGTGTATATGGCTGTACTGTGTCCCCTCTGGATGATGCCTTTTCTTTCTGTACTTCTATCAGCCTCTGGATATCAGCAGAGCTCTAAAAAATAAAAGAAAAATTCTTGAATATACATTGTTAGTCAAGAAGAAAATAAAATACTGAAATCATGCAAATATTCCATGCTTTACCTTGCTATGTATAATCATTGTATCTATGCATTCTTGAATAGAATATTTGAAACATTTTCCTGTTGCCAACCGTTTTCTACTTTTAGGTGGTAATAAATGTGCTATTATGTGTAAGTGTACTGCTGCTCTAGAATCTGTAGCAAACAAACTAAAATTAATATTTATTTAACAAGTAACTACATGACTGACCATTGATGTCATTCTCCTTGTTTCGCAACATGCAACGAAAGTTGTTTACTGCTTCGGTTTTATAGTCTTCATATAATTGATTCACCAAGTCGAAAAAGATATCCCAATTTGTGACTAAACTTAAATTGTGGTGTGGATATTGTTCCTCAAAGTCAATGTGAATCTGTAACAAACGATGTAAATTTCTCTTTAAGACATTGTGCTAAAGTCATACTAAATTGGTACTTCTGAAGTCTTTGAGTATGGGCCACTCTTCAAAGAACTCGTGGATTGTTTTTGCATTAGATTTTTTTCTGAGTGGATAGGATTTTTTCCAGTTAGTAATAACATCTTCATATGGTTCGCTCCTCACACTTAACCATTGATGAGCCTTTTTTTGCTCATCATCTACACATAAAAAGGTATGACTAAAAGTAAAAGTGGGTATGTTTTCAAAATTACCTGTTAACGTATTGTCTTCTTCATTACTTGACTGTACATCATCTTTTCGCAATCTGACTGTAACACCACTTCGAAATAGAATGTTCCTGGCTTTATCCACCAGTTTGCCTCTGGCCAATAGTGTTCTTCCGGTAGGAGAACAATTCTTTTTTACCAAAGGAACATAGTAGACATTGGCGGATTCGTTTGGAAATAACGCCAATATTTTGGCAGTAATCTGTCTGTAGTCGGAATCAGTAAATCGGCTACAGATATTATGTATTTAAAACATCAGATTGCAAGAAAAATGAATTAATGTTAATATTATATCAACTTACTGTTTTGCAATGAAATTGTACAGATGACGTATAATGATATCGGTGAGTCTGTTTCGGTGAGTCATATTCAGGGTATTTTTTTTTTCATAATAATGTATAGGTAATCGCAGAACCCATAGGAGATGTCGACAAAATTGTCTCTAAATCAAAGTCAGGAAATGCTCCCATGCATTCATTCATTTGTGCCCTTGAATGCAATGAAGTAGATCTACGCTCAGTCGGTATTTCTGTAAAAACAATCAAATAGTGAGAATCTGAATATCTAAATAATAGGCTCTACTACCTAAAATGGTAGAACAAATTCAAGTTTCACACTTCCAGGTTTTACCATTTTAAAGATATGTTTATGTTTTATCTTTTAGTTTGTGCCTGAAAATGGTTATGATAATTGAAATCGATAGCGTTTAATATATTAAAATAAATTAGTCTAAAATAAAAGCAAATTGTTTTATTCTTCAACACTTTCATGTCATATAGACCAGGGCTGTTCAAACGGTGGTCGCGGGCCGCACCTCGCATGTAAAGAGATAGGCGAAACCGGTTCGGTTGTACAGCCCTGATATAGACTAAACAATGGACAACTTCATCAAATTAATTCATTTTTATTGACAAACTGCTTTTGCAATAGCAGCAAAAGTGATATTATTTCTTTGGAATCATGTGATTGTTATAATAAAATAACAACAACAATGACATTTATGTATATGTGCAAACATGATTCATTCAAAATAGTCAGAATATGTAGTATTTTATGGGCTACTATTTAATGATTATAATAAACTATAATGTAAATATAAACTCACCTTATTAATGGTTTTATAATCATCTAATTTTTCAATTAATCTTATTCTATCCCCAATTACTGGGCACAGTTCCTTTAGTTGGTCACAAGTTAATTTCAGAATATTTTCTGTTGTAATTTTGTTACCTACAGAAGATAAAATAAATAAATAAATAAGTCAAATCATGTATGTTGACGCATACGTCAAGATAATTTTAAAAATGATTTCGTTCTTCCACTCCGTTGTAGTGCATGCAGCGTAGAATCTTTAATTCAAATAACGTAATTCCATAGGATGCCACCATGAGTGTCATTTAAGAAAATACCACCTATATAATAAAAACGTTTGACAACAACGAACAAGAAAATAAGCAACACATTTCTCTAAAATGGCAGATTATTTGGTACAAAAAAGTGCAAGGAAAAATGTTTTGAAAACAGCCCATGCAGGGTGGTTTATGATCAATGCAACGTTACACAAAGGCTAGTTTTGGAATATATTATGTATATATGTCACTATGTCACATACGCGATAAAAAGGTATGTGCAAGAAACACAAAACATGCACATAAAAATTGCGTATAAACTACGTGATAAATAAAACTATACTTACTAGAAAAGTTCTCCAGCAAATGTTGGAGTCCCCATTGCACAAGTAACTCATTGATGTCCATATCGCCGAACTCTAAATGGAAGTTGTACGTTGTACTCCTGCGTAGCGCTTTACTGCGTTATGGTGTCAAGTACGGTTGTTCGTTATACAGTGTCATAGCTGGCTTTAAAGCTGTACGACATCGCACGCAACGCAACTCAAGTATAGAGACTTCGGGGGTGTAAAGGGTAAAGAGTAGGTCTCGATTTCGTGCAGGCTTGCCCACCGGTTCCGCCGGCACGCTGTGCGCTGACCAATGGGAGGGATAATATGGACTATAGAAACCGGTCAAGATTACTAAATTGTAGAGGTTGTCTGGTAACTTTCGACCAATAAGCGTCCAGCATTTTCAGCGCGGGAATACGTCACTCGGTTGGACCGTTCAAAGTTATACGGATCGATACCTATTAGTGAAAGCTTGCGAATACGCTGTACGCCGGTTTATGGCTCAACTCTGATTAGTTTTAACCAAACGTAGGACTAAAATTGATGTACAGGTACCTATATATTATAACTACACAATCAGAATACATAAACTAGATTTATTTCGATTTTTTAACTGCTACCTTCCTACGGCCAAAGGTGGCATCTATTACCGACAAATGGTTGCTACACTCTTATGATTGATATCACTGACTTATACTATATTAAATTATACAGTTTAGTGACTACTATATGTGTCAAAAGCGAGAAAAGTTAATTTGTAGTACGTCAAAACCGGCAATAAATAATAATGTCGAATCGTCGAATCTTGCTGAAAATAATGTTTATATTTTTACCAGGATAATCGGTATCAAAAAAATAATTAGCCTATGTATGCTCTTATAAGCAGTGATATTTTATTGTATGGCAGAGGTAATATCCTGTAGCAATAATGCTAGTTAAGAAACTAGTAAATCCCTTCTGACACAATATAAGTCTGTACGCTAAAGAAAACTACTACTGAAGGGAATAAAATATAACATTGCCAGACCAGGCTAATCAAAACGACAAAATATCATTGACCACACCATTCATCAACTTTTATTCACAAACAACTCTATAAACAACTTCATTTAATAAAATCTGAGCACAATACAAAAAAAAATAACTTAACAGTTTCACAGTTTTGATGGTAACATCTTTTTTTTAATGTTTTTGGTTGCAAATTAACTAACCTAGCTTGCATTTCATTTTCAAAATCGTCAGTCTTAAAATCATCCACTCTTTGTCATTTTGAGCTCCGTTGAAAATGCGAAGAACATTAGTTTTTCCCCGGTTTACTTTGCCTTGTTGGAATTGCTCTTGCATGTAGCAACACTACAATACATTCCACCAGTCATCTAAATAAACAATAATTATTAAGTTACCAATACTTAACATTTTGACCAGCTATTTTACCTTAATAGTTTACGAATTTTACTAACTAAAAACTTCTTAAAACTACAATAATACAGTTTATAACACCTAACACTACCCACAACAAATTATTTTAGTCAATTTACACCAACAAATAGCACGCAAATAGCGATCTAAATAGCACGATAAATAAATAACACCTGTACGATAATACGCCAGCTCGCTCTAGGCAAACCAGATGACGCGACATCCCCACCCGCGCGACTTCCCGCCAAAAGTTACCAGGCAACCTGTACAATTTAGTAATCTTGGAAACCGGTAATGTTCTTGAAGTAATGCATGTTTACCACCAAAGCAACCAAATTTTAATACCAAACATGTATGTGACCTTATTTTAAGAATTCCTTATTGTCGACCAGAGATATCACTTATTTGAGTTAAAACTAACAGTTTTCAATCGAAAGGTATCGCTAAAAAAATATTTTTCTTGAAGTAAAGATGTGTTTTTTTTACATTGAAGAAACATTCTTATTACAAGCGCGTTTGTCTTAAAACAAAGCGATGATATTAAGAATGTCAATTTTCTTAAAATTAGTAAACCATTTCTCTGTGTGCATACATACATTTTCCAGAAACCATTGCAATCGATTCAGGGGACCCCAAAACGTGTATTTCCACTGAAATCCCAAAATTTTTTTCCGTCGATTACAATACTTTCCTTCTAGGGACTAGTCGGATAGTAAAAAACAGTAGTTTTTGACTGGACAGCTTTTCTAAATATTGTAGGATTTGATAACTGGGCACTGTTCTAAATAAAGCGGATTTAATTACCTACACCTTCGTGACCCTGACTCGAAACTGTTTGACATGGCCTGCAGCAAGACGTAGAAGAGTTCCAACTTCGTACACTTACTGATCCGAACTCCGTACAAACTCAGCCTGAAGTGACTCGCATTGCTGTTAAAATGCAATCGATTCTGGCATGACAAACCAGCGCCTTGGTTCGCGCAGTTATGCGGTGTCCTGCGTGCATCCGTCGTCCGTCGCCGCATGTTTTTTTGCGTTACGTACGTTGTGTCTGTGCGACGTAGCTCCGGCGTGACATGCGGCAGATCCGCACCACGTAGGCAGTGGGTAGGGTAGTTTATATCTTGGGAAATTAGTATGAAATTGTCTAGCATACCTACAACATGAATTTGTTAAAGAAACAGAAGATGCTATTATGTGATACCTCATATTTGAGATTTTTTAATATGCCACCGTGTAAAAGAGTAAGAAAAAAAACAGTCAAATAATGCTAGATAGGAAAAAATATGGAACGAATTTAACCATTTATACTATCAATTACGGGCTTCACCACGTTTGTTCCATAGCTACTACAGAATGTCACCAATGACATTCGATTATATTGTGGAAGCCATAACACCCGAACTGCAATATGTCCATACTAATTTAAAAAAACCAATATCTGTAGAGGAGAGATTGGTCACTTTAAGGTAAGTAATGCTTTATTCAATGTAAAAGTAGTCTTCTTCATTCCATACTTAAAACTAAATACAAAAAAGATTCTGATAAACACTTTGACGTATTAAAAAATATAAAATGTTGGCTATGGATTTTTGCCGCAATTCATTTTTCATAATTACTAAAACAGGTTCATCTGATACCAAACTGCAACATGCTTAATAGATTGATAATAACTCACCGATATGACACGTCATTGGTAAATGGATTATCACGCTATTGGAAGGAATCCGCGGCTCTTCCGATCGGCACCGGACGGTTACACATCCCTCGCGTATCATATAACAATATAGAAATACCCTCTTTAAACAGCGATAACGATACAGTGTAAGGTTAACTTACCCGGGGACTCCTGTCCCCAGACTTCAGTCCCAGTCCATGTCGCCTATTTCCTTGGACTCATAGGCTAGCTTGGTCATCTGCACACTTTATCTTATCACACCTAAAATACTCCAAATCAACCACAACCTGGATGGAACTGTACACGCACAGTGAAGCAGAGCGGAATGCACTAGCCAGTGCCATTGCTACCATATACCGGTGCAAGTCATGGGGGAACCCGCATAATATCCTATTATGGCATCCAGGAAGATAGACAAGCCCAAGTCATATACGTCTGACTCCATGTCTATGTCCTCCTCGACAAGCCCAAGTTATATGACTCCATGTCTCCACGACAAGCCCAAGTCATATGACTCCATGTCATACTATTCTCGACAAGCCCAAGTCATATAACTCTATGTCTCCACGACAAGCCCAAGTTATATGACTCCATGTCTATACTATCCTCGACAAGCCCAAGCCATATAACTCCATGTCTCCACGACAAGCCCAAGTTATATGACTCCATGTCTAAATTATTCTAGAAGAACAACAATACTTTCCACACAACTATACCCCTAGAGCCACTTTACAATACTGCAGCAACAACACATTTATGGTACTGCCTGGCCTCTTTTTCTCGAGCCTGTAGGTTACTTTCCCTAGTGTTTACATTAACCCTCCGCACGCCTTGTCTATCGTACCAGATAAACTCTGGCTAGCAAAATCCGCATTGGTAAAATATCTGTGCAACAAAAATAAACGAATTTTTAATCCATAAAGAAATATTTTAATTCCAACATAAAAAATAACAAAGAATAAGAAAAGAATATTTTACTTAAACATATCAGAAGAAAACGTAACGTAGTACGGCCCCAGAGGTGTGAGAGTGGTATTGCAAGAGTTTGGTGTATGTTTTGTGTTGGACTTAACCTGTTGCACCCTGCTGTGAAGAAGGAATCGATGGAAAAGATGCATATTATCAGGGGAAGGTGTATAGGCGAAGGAATGTGGGAGTGCTATAAGAACAAAAAGGATATGGACTGACATTGAAATTATATGGCTCTAGTTTAGACAGCTTTTGTGCTAGTAAATTTTGATATACACTTCTTAAATATAATTTGTTGATAGGTCGGAGCTTACGAAAATGGGGTAATAGAGATTTTAAAAAATCCATATCCTCATCTGGATGATCATCTTTCAGCAATTTAATTTTTTACTGTTCCATTACCGAAGTTCGCTCTTGAAATTCCTTTGAAGCATCAGCGATATTAGCAGGTACCTTTCGTTTACGGGGTCGTATTTGAACCGGATACAAAGTTAACGGCCTAGGATACAAAAATTTTTGGTGTGGTGTGTTTTAATTGAAAGTAGGGGTTGTGAAAATGTTAAAACAGTGAGGAAACGTTCGGGAAACTGATATTATTGATAGAAAAGTATGTTGAAAGTTGTCGATTTTTAGGACCGAGAATCGAGATGCGTTGTTTTAGGGTGACTTGAGGTCGGTTAAGGGGTCTTATTGGTTTGGAACGCTTTAAATGTTATAATAGAGCTATGTAATGTAGACTACTGTGTATATTCAACCTAATGCACACTGCAAATATAGTTTGAGGTTATGATTTCATTGAAGAAAAATAGTCACTTTCCCAGTAAAATTTTCTTCAAAAATTGCTTTTGGTCATTCAAGGTCATTCCAAAAAAAGCAAAAAATTGGAGTATCCCAGGCCCTTAACTTAGGCCCGGATACATGCGGTCGACTTCTTCCCATGCGCATTTTTCTTGTTGGGCATCTTCTTGCTCGACGTCGTATTGTGCTCTGATTCACCATCTATTTCAAGGTCCGATGATGCTGAAGTTCCAATATTACTTTGTGTTGATCTTGATGTTAACATACTTCGTAAAAATTCAAAATGCGACCGATTCAAATTGCGATCAACAGCCAGTGTATTGACTATTATTTTCGTCAGAATCGCCGAACCTACCTTTACGATTTTTTTTCAATTCTTTTTACTTTTCGACTAGTACCCTAGAAGGAAAGTATTGTAATCGACGGAAAATGACGTTTCGAGATTTTCGCGGAAATACGCGTTTTGAGGTCCCCTAAATTGATTGCGATGGTTTCTGGAAGATGTATGTATGTCTGTGAACACGATAGCGCCAGAACGCAACAACGAATCGTGCTGAAATTTTGCATACTTATTTAGAATTACCGGGGGACAAACTGGATTGTTTTTGGTTTGACAACCGGAAGTGGCAACTGTTACATGCATCTTCTTAAGGATTAATCCGATTTTGACCTAACTGATATCTGTTCATCCTCCAATGACATTAAATATGTACACCAAATTACAGACCAGTGGGATGGATGGTTCACGCGCTATAAGAGTTTATACAAGCACTTTGACAGAATCCACAGCCTTCGTCACTGTGTTGCGAATTTTTACAAACATCAGTGCTACTGGCATGCCATGACATTAAATGTCTGTATGACGAATGTCATTATGTCATAGAAACTGATGTTAGATAGGGTCCAAAGTGGCTCTGTTTTAACAAAATTGAATAATTACAAAACTGTTCAGACACTTCAGTGTGCCAATAATATAGTCGGAAAGTTGCGTGAGGGCCACCCCAGATATTTTAAATTTGTCTCTTAAACTTCTCCACCCTGTTTTCACAATGTCTGCTGTAAACAAATAAAAACGTAAAAACTTTATTAGTCAATAAAAAACTGATCATGTTACTCCAATAATAATAATTATTTTCAAGTATGTTGCAACTGGTCTTAAACCAACATTAGAAAGCTTTTCCAACACTGCAAATGTTTTTTGGGATAGGTGGCAGTTTCCAAATTGAATAGGATGCGTCGACGACAAACATATTCGAATCAAGCGACCAGAAAAATCGAGATCTATGTATTATTGCTACAAAAATTATTTTTCAATAGGCTTGTTAGCAGGGACTGATGCGAATTATAAATTTGTTATAAGCCTTTCCTCTCATTGAGTACCTAATACGACCATTTCCACGTAGTACAGTACATCAAGGGGATGAACACGATAATTTCAACTACGGATTGTGTCGGGCTCGCATGGTTGTAGAATGTTGTTTCGGGATTATTGTTTCAACATTTCTTCTGTTGGGAAAATCTATCGAAACCACAGTTAATAATGCCACACATACTGTGAAAGCAATTACACTACTGCACAATATTATTATTGACCTAAGAAAGTTCAGACACGACTATCAACTTAAGTTCTACAGGAGATACGACACATATGTATAACCACCATTGTAGGGGGTCAAAATGGCGGGAACAACCGCGACTCCCTAACGTGGTAGCATTTTGGCTGAGCGCGGTCTAAGGCTTTAATTACTGGTCAAATCTCTAATTCATCAAATCTAATCCAAATCTATTCGAAGGCAAAACTAACTGGGTCCTTTTTCTTGAACCTTGTAGACACATTTTCTGACTACTAACTGACGCGTTTAAGTATTTAACATTTAATAAGGGCTGATAAAGCAAGACTACTCAAATGAAACGAAACACTTATGAAAACAATAACATCTATTAACAATAATAATCAACAATCCCGTTTGATAGGTTACATAAAAAATGAATGAGGCTTTGAACATAATGACGCTTAATTGAAACCAGAAGTTGATTTAGACAGATACACTTTTGGCAGAGATAAATAAACAATTCTAATTTAAAATGAAATGCGAGACAAGTTGAAAAGACTTACGGATCAATAAACACTACAAGCACACTTTTGTGCTCTCACAAGTACATCTAGCCCATTTCGCGTCTTGGGACCAAGTAGGCTTCTGCCTGTAGCGTCTTTCCCGCACCACAGCTTCAAAAGGCGGAAGTACGCCAAACCGGCCAATAGAAGCAACTCTACTTTTGAATTTCAAATACGCGCTACTAGTAAAACTGCTTGGTCAGATTCTCAGAACACCACATGTTCAACTGAACCCCAAAATATTCGAACGTTCTACACTGTCTATATCTCGACTAATTTAATCCCTTATTTTAATAAATAAACAATGGGTTTCCGACCCATTACACTCCTCCCTCCTTAAGAATGGACAATTTTCCACAAACAAAATTGAACATCTAAAAAAAAAACTAAAACCCGATCAAAACTGATTCTCTACTATCTCTGTCTGATACAAAATACTGTCTAAACCTATCCTTTACAAACCCAAAATTCTTATCTCTAACAGATACATAGTTTATAATTATTTTCCTGAAAAAAAAAAAAACAAACCAAACGAAAAATCCCCGCGATCGAAAAGATCTATCCATCCATCCCCGGTAGAAAGGAACAAGGACGAAAACTCAACGGTACAATCCTTTGACAGGTGCTCTCGGTGTTTGTCTATCCCCGCTCCATCCGGTCCATGGAAAACATGTAAAGAAAGGAAAAACAAAACATGAGCAGTATCAAAAGTTGTAAAATGACAATACAACTTACTTTTTCTCCTCAATATCTTCTATTTCTTGATCCACAGCCTAGTTGCAAAACCTTTCGTCTTTGTCCTTCGTGTCCCAGCTTCCTTCTTCAAGATTCTTGTTTCTGCGCTCACGGTTGCGGACGTCCTAATCTCCATAGGGTTGACTTCCGAGAAATGCTCATCAAGTTGCAGGTGGTTATTCATTTCTTTCTTGACCGTCGCGTCTTCTGAGTACGCCTTATGGTCGCCATTTTCGGAATGTAAAAACCGCACCTGGGTTACTTACACTTCCCTTATGTAGCAAATACTTTTGCTCGTGTGAACCGAAAAACTACTCCTGAGTTTTTTCCGTCGATTCCTTTTTTTCCCAAAATACACTTTATAGTGCCATCAGGACTTTGTCCTGGATCCCTAATTACGTCGATTCCATATTCCATGCAAAGCGAACAAACTCGAGTTTCCTTCTGGATAGCAGCGAACGTCGCCAACTCGTCGATCGAAACAATCTTCTCCTGGACAGCTGACTTCTTAAACATCTTGCAACTCCTTGGCCGGATATTTAACTTCTTGATAACTTAGACTTTCTGCTTCATGTGTTGCTTTCCAATCCAACCCATATTCGCGGAAATAAATGCAAAACAAACTCTCTTGCAATTCTCCCTTAAAATGAACTCTTTAACTTTTTACTGTATAAAAAAACTAATTGCAAAAGAAATCCTCTTAAATTTTAATACTAATTAATTAATCTAACTATGTGTTTATTATCCGGTGTCTAATCAACTGTCTCGCTTCTCTGCTTTTTATCATTTACAACAAAAAAATAATATTAATTTAATCTTTAATCTGTCTGTTAACAATCTCTAAACTTTTGCTTCGCCCTGTATATTTAGTTCGTCCCTTTTGTCGACACTGTACATCTGTGTTTTGACCTGGGTGTCCCTTATAGACAAAGGGACGCCAACGACACAATTTTGGCTACCTGACTCTCGTAAACTCACAAGTTACGCAACAATGTACACATGCTAAGTGGAACAAAACATAATCTTATACAAAGAAAAATATTCTTTCATCTCAAATAACAACAAAATGAAATTCAACTCCAACAACAAAATCTAATCAATCCTAAATCTTCAAATACAGTCAGACAAATGTATCCACGAACAGTCCAGAAAAATAAAATAGAGCTAAAACACTATGCAAAACGCATAACGCATCCTTAATGCAAAACTATTAATTAATAATTAAGACATTTATATCGAAATATTTACATTTGTTTAAGCGCTGCCATCATCGATATAAATAATCAAAATTTGTCCATTTTTCACACTACTGACATTTCTAATGTCCTTTCGAGCCGCCAATAATTAATTGCACGCATACTCGAGATTCCTTGTATATAGCTTTTACTGGTATCTAACCAAACCGTGGTTCTGGATAAACTAATACACTTTTCGCTAATTGATCATTCTTAGATGATCTCACCTTACTGGACATAAATTGATAAAGCATACAATCAACTGGGAAGCATTTATCCTATAAACCTTCTATGCTTCGATGCTTTCTACACAACTAATCTATATACCTATTCTTATATCCCTAATTCATTAACTAACTTCACTGTTCATCATAACTTTAGTTCTAGTTTTTAGCTCCATTAATATCATCATCCCACCACCGGCGCCAAATGTAGGAGGTCAGAATGGCGGGAACAACCGCGACTCCCTAACGTTGTAGCATTTTGGCTGAGCGCGGTCTAAGGCTTTAATTACTGGTCAAATCTCTAATTCATCAAATCTAATCCAAATCTATTCGAAGGCAAAACTAACTGGGTCCTTTTTCTTGAACCTTGTAGACACATTTTCTGACTACTAACTGACGCGTTTAAGTATTTAACATTTAATAAGGGCTGATAAAGCAAGACTACTCAAATGAAACGAAACACTTATCAAAACAATAACATCTATTAACAATAATAATCAACAATCCCGTTTGATAGGTTACATAAAAAATGAATGAGGCTTTGAACATAATGACGCTTAATTGAAACCAGAAGTTGATTTAGACAGATACACTTTTGGCAGAGATAAATAAACAATTCTAATTTAAAATGAAATGCGAGACAAGTTGAAAAGACTTACGGATCAATAAACACTATAAGCACACTTTTGTGCTCTCACAAGTACATCTAGCCCATTTCGCGTCTTGGGACCAAGTAGGCTTCTGCCTGTAGCGTCTTTTCCGCACCACAGCTTCAAAAGGCGGAAGTACGCCAAACCGGCCAATAGAAGCAACTCTACTTTTGAATTTCAAATACGCGCTACTAGTAAAACTGCTTGGTCAGATTCTCAGAACACCACATGTTCAACTGAACCCCAAAATATTCGAACGTTCTACACTGTCTATATCTCGACTAATTTAATCCCTTATTTTAATAAATAAACAATGGGTTTCCGACCCATTACACCATTCCACCATCAAAGACACATAATGCATCAAGCAAACGAGCAGTTTCTATAAGAACTACGTTTTCGCGTTACTTCAAACAGCGACTTCTTCAACGCATACAAACAATACGCACATATTATAGCAAATACGGTACTTATTATTTAATATTATTTTGTTGTATTATTATAACACATTTATTTGTACTACGAAATAAATACGTACATTAAAATTACTTATTTTTTTAGGAGTTTAAATCCTCCGATATTTTTTCCCACTCACGATCAATCAATAATCTATTGTGGTAATTTTTATGGGACATATCCCATGTAATGCGGGAATTCTGCACGCAGCAAATTAGCAGATCAATGTAAGTTTCAGACATTTTCGACATGTTAGTGTCGCTGTTCAACCGAGACTGGCAAGACAGGCTAACAAGGCGCTTGCGCGGACAGCACGATGGACGTAAAGATGCGGTAATATCAAAATATTTGATATGACGCAATTGATGGACGCGACGGACGCACGCAGGATACAGCGTTAGAGGCTCAATTCCAAGTGGCTCATATTTCGGAAAAGAAAACAAAGTTTCCTATGTTGTTGCTAGCCTTGATGAGCGTGAAATCGAAGATCTAATTACACCACCTGCGGGAAACCCCTCTTGCGTCATAAAGACAGAAATCAGAAAACGGATGTATCTCTGCGAAGAGAAGAGAGTCCGGCAAATTATCTCCGAAGCAGAACTGGGCGATCGCACTCCATCGTAGTTTTTAAGATTTCTAAAATCGTTTGTACATCCCTTCAAGATTCGCTTCGTACATTATGGCTTCTACGTCTTCTTACGACAGAGCTACTTGCTGCTACCGCCGATAAAATTGTCCAACCATCCTGCAGCCCAAATGTGCCTAAATGCACTACGACCTCATACGCAACAAGCTTCCAGTCACAACTTGAAGAAATCGCACAAAAGCATCAAGTCTTGCAGCAGAAGGCGTCCCAAATCATGCCTTCTTCACTTCAACTTCCTCGTTCGCAGTCTCCATCAGGCCAATGTTGGTACCTCACCGCCTATTTTGGGAACAGAGCTAGTAAATGCATGAAACCCTGCACCTTTACCGTATTGGAAAACCTCAACGGGAGCTCGTAATGGCGGCCTCTTTTCTTTTAGCCATCTCTTTATCAGCAATAGTATTGTCATTTTTGATTGACACTCTATCAGACATTCCTCCTTCCCTCGATCAAGAATACGTAACGTTTTAACTTACGTAAATTTTCACCTTCAAGCGGCTAACTCAAGCACCATCGCTACATATGGTTCTCGGACAAAATTGTGCCTGGATTTTCGTTGTTGCAGACGTCGCTATTCCAATCCCCGGCTCGGATTTTCTTGCCCACTATAGTCTTCTTCCCGAATGCAGGAACCAGCCGCTCCTTGACACCGTCACTGGTTTGTGTGTTCGCTGCCAACGTTATAACCATAACCAACCGAGCGTCAGAAATATAACAGTTAGTGGGTCTATAATTTCCGAGTTTCCTGACATCGTACGTCCAACTGGCACTCGGCGCGATGTTAAAAATTCGACTGTGCACTACATCAGAACAACACCAGGTCCTCCAGTGTTTTGTCGCCCTCGCCGAGTAGCGCCACGTCGCGTCGACTATGCTTCACAAAAGCTGAATTCGACGTTATGGTACAAGGAGGAGTAGCTCGGCGTTCCGACGGCCTTTGCGCATAGGCTCTACATATGGTGCCCAAGAAACCATATGGATGGCGCCCGCCCTTGTGGAGATTATCGTTTGCTGAATGCCCGGACAGTTCCCGACCGCTACCCACTACCCAGTTCGTCATATACGCGATTTTGCGTCAGGTCTGCGCGGCTGTATCATATTTGGTAAAAACCTATCCGAAAATTACAGTTAATCCTGACGATATAGCCTATACCGCTATTACCACATCGTTCGATTTGTTCGAGTTTTCGTTCATGTCGTTTATGTTACGACATGCTACTCCAACATTTAAAAGGTTTATGGACGATTTTTGTGTAGACTTGACTGCTGTTATGCGTATATCGATGACCTATTGGTCTTCTCCAACGTGTTGGAAAAATATGAAAATCATCTGCGTTAGCTCTTCGGAAGGTTCCTGTCGTGCATTTTTTTTTGGCTACCGAGTTGCGACAGATGGTGCAAAGCTGCCCCCAGATCGTGTACGCGGCGAGGCTAATGTGGTTGCTGATGCGTTTTCATGCATGGATGCTGTGTAAACGGATCATCGATCTTAAAAAACTTGTATAAGTGCAGCTTAACGATCTGGAATTGAAACACATTATTAAGCTGCGTACACATCGAGCGGTATTGATGGTAGGCCAATCGCGAATAACGTCCGGTTGCATTTGCAATTTGCATCCTCGTTCATTTTTTTTTAATAACGAACAATATCAAGTTGCAAACATTTTTTTGCAACTTTTGATACTGTTGTTATTGTTTTCTTTTTACTTTTTTTACTGTACAGTCCTACTTTTATTATCTCAGGGTGCTTATTTTTGACACTACTATACATATTTATTGACTAGTGATTAAATTGTTTAATATTCTGTGTGTCAATAAATTGTTCTACTAGGCTTTGTTGTTTTAGCCTGTCGTTAATACTTTTCAGCTAACCGTGTAGTCAAGTTTTATGGCCCCATTGTGGGTCTTAACTACTGGCACTCATTAACTAGCACCTTGTATCGGACTCTGATTTCTGTGATCCACGAGCAGTCACTGAGCTGTTCGGAGCGACCGTGAGACGACAGCATAATCGCACATTGAGGCAAAATCGACATTTGAGGGCCTTTGTGTCATTTAAGAAAATCAAAGTTCAATGAATATGGAATCAGAATATACATGGTTTTGGTTGACTGATTCGATTGACCGCCTGGAGCTATGGCAATCACTGCACAAAGCAAATCTATAGGAATGTTATATGAAAATAAATCAAAATATATATTACAACAATACTGCACGAATAAGACTAGACTGTAGAGGAAGAACTTTCAACGTAGAAAAAGGTATGCATCACGTCTTCAGATGTATTTAAACTTATACACAGAAGAACAGGTATAACAGATATACTAACAACCGTTAAGAGGAATCGACACCCATCAGACTTTAGTTTCGCTATGGGGTCGGGTGGCCGGGGGAAACGCGCGAAGGCGGAGCTTCTCGATACGAGTACATTCGGAGCTAAAAGCCACTGTGTTCTCCCCTTGCCCCGTTACGCTGACCGTAGGACTGCCCCATAAACAGAATAGAAACAAATAAATTGCTTTGTGGTTGGACTTTGTTGCTAACATTTAAGGTATATATTCGCAATTAGTTATGATTCATATTTATTTTATTGCGCAGTTGGAATAATATAATGCTTCTAAAATACACGCACACAGTCTCATACCAATACATTGTGCTTGGGACTGTACATTTTTTATTTCCTTCCCTGGTTTTCATGAAAAAAATCGTGAAATTGGACAATTTTAACGTTTTTGACCTGATTTGTAAAACAATAACAATAAAAAAAGTAGCATTACTAGTCCACGCAGTAAACCTTTATCTTTGATGTACAACACTTGTGTATTGATCAAGAATTAAGCTAGGAATGGAGAATAATTTTACCTAAATGTGGACCAGAGACAGTCCATTCTGGGACATCTGTAGAAAGGAAGTGAAGAAGGGGATGACAAAAAATGAGGTGGTCAGATGAAATAAAGAGGACAGCGGGATGCCATTGGTCCACTAAAGCTAAATCAAGGCACCCTTGGAAGAATCTTTGGCGAGGCCTTCGCCTGTAAAGGGGTTCATTCCGTTTAAGAATCGTTTTTTGACAAAGTCTGTCTAACTAAATAAGTAATACTGTATGCATTCCGATGTTTCCCTATTGAATGTTTTAGCGCTGTAATAGAAACGTGTGGGTGTGGAGAATGTAGGTTGGGAATCGGGAGAAGTACCTATTAATGTAATGTATCTAGTCTATCTTTCAATTTCGTTGGAGTATTTTGTAGTCGACAGTTTGGCGCCAGGATGAGTATGAAACGTAGTAACGTTTGGGATTATTTTGTGAGAATAGCGGACGATAAAGCAAAGTGTAATATGTGTTCGGCGATTTTATCAGTTAAAGGTTCGTCCACCTCAAATATGAACAGACGTTTTAAATTAAAACATCCAACAATAAATGTCAAAGAGAGCCGTATGGACTCTCATAAGCCACGCGAAACACCAACAGAAGTAGACAATAGTACTGCTTCATATGGAACTATTCCCAAAACATCTCGACCAGCACCAGTCCAAACCAAAATCGCATTTCTTGGCGGTAAACAATGAGTAAAACCAAAGAACCAACTTATAAAATTAATTGTCAAAGACTATCATTCGTTCAGCATCATAGACAGTGTAGATTTTCAAAAATTTGTTAAATTACTGAATCCATATTACGAGATTCCAAGCCGCAAAACTTGCTCTAATAGCATTCTAAACAAAATATATGATGCTACATACCAAACAGTGAAAACTGACATCAGCAATGCTTCTTATATTTGTTTAACTACAGATAGTTGGACATCTGTAGCAAATGAATGCTATTATGGCATAACTGCTCATTTTATTAACAGTGACCACGTATTAAAGTCATATTTGCTGTCTTCATTCAAGTTTGCTGGCCAACATACAGCTGAAAATATCGCAGAGCAGTTATTAACTGAACTGAAACGTTGGGAAATAGAGAAGAAAATAGTTGCTTGTGTGACAGATAATGCATCTAATATGATAAAAGCGGCACAAATAAAGAACTTCAGGCATGTCGGGTGTTTTACCCATACTGTGAACCTTGCACTACAAGGAAGCTTGGACTCAATTAGTAACATTCGCCACAAAATAAAATCTACGGTTGAATATCTGAAGCGGAGCCCCCAAACCTTAGATAAATTACATCATTATCAAAGACAATTAAATTGTCCCATTCTCAAATCAAAACAAGACTGCCCGACAAGATGGAATTCAACATTTTACATATTTCAACGTTTTCTAGAAATTAAAGAACCATTATGTAGCGCGTTAGCCATGTTAAGTCCAGATTGGGTTCCGCTACTAAAAAAGAAGAATGAGAGATTGTTAAAAAATGTTGCAAAATAGAGATTAGTGCTGAGAAAAATGTAACAGTGTCAAAAATTCCAATATTTTCTAATGGTTTATTACGGCATTGTAACCGATTTAAACAGGAAAATTTACAAGACCAAAAAATATTTGCAATGATTGATGCTCTGAGTGAAGGAGTAAAAACTCGATTAGTAAATAAGTATGAACAAATACATTTAGTTCAAGAGACCACTCTATTAGATCCGAGGTATAAAAATATCGATTCAGAGAACCTGACGGTCCATTATTTAAGAAAACCAAAAATAACAATTTCAAAATGTGCAACAATCAATGTTAGTGGCGCAGATGAAAGTGTCAATCATCCAGATAGAGAAACCACAAGCTCTTCGAGTACAGCTTCGAGTTCATCAATTTGGAATGATTTTTATTTGACAGTCAAATGCCATTGTTGCCCAGATCGCATGATCCATTGGGCTGGTGGCAACAACACAGGTATTTATTCCCAAGAATGTATGAACTGATGAAAAGACGTTTGTGTATAATGGCTACATCAGTTCCCTGCGAGCGCATTTTTTCGAAATAAGGACGGTGTGTGTTCAATGATCAGTTTAGTTTTGATAAATGGTGAATTATTATTACAACCACGTAAATAAATAAATAACATTTATTTGCCGTAAGATCCAGATTGGACATAGACAATGGTCACAATACACCAAATTAATATTAAGTTTAAATAATGTTGGGTGTTGATTAATATTGTCGTAGTGAAATTATTGACGTAGACTTCGATGAAATCCTCTTTATTTTCAGAGTTACATGTTCACTGTGCTTCGTTCAAATCAAATCAAATCAAATCAAATGCTTTATTGTGTCCACAAGAAATACATCTTTTACACTCGTCATCATCCTAACTATGAATATAAATATTACAAAATCATGTTATCACAGTTCAAGAAATCCTCTACTTTATAAAAAGCTTGATTCAACAAGTACGGTTTCAAGACCTTTTTCAAGGACGCATTGGTCATGTTTTTCACATTAGGTGGCAGCCTGTTAAATAACCTCCTACACATATGTTGAGGACCCTGCTGAGTCTTTGTCAATCTGCCAAAGTCGAGCCGCAAATTGTTTCTACCCCTAGTTTCGTAGTTTGAAAATCGGCATTTGCGTTAAACGAACCTTTATTCTTATTGGCATACAGAATGCAGGATAGTATGTACTCACACGGCAAAGTTAGTATTGCATGTTCTGTGAAAGCATGTTTGCAGTCATCCGCATAACCAATCCCACCCGAAAGCACCCGAACAGCTCTACGCTGTAGCTTAAAAACATAATGACTTACTGAGGTATTTCCCCAGGACAATATACAATAGGTTAAGTGGGAGTGAATTAGTGCGAAGTATGCAGTCTTCAAACGTCCCGTGTTACCGCGTCGATCAACCGCCTCAAAACAAAAATGCCTCGACACAACTTAGAACCAATCGTGCTGGCGTGCCTGTCAAATTTTAAAGATGGCGTGTCCACGTACACACTAAGGAATTTAGTGCAGGGAGAATTCTCCATTTCAAAATTACGCAGCGAAAATGTCATAGTCACAGTTTTACCCTCATTAAGAGACAACTGATTCGCGACTGTCCACTCACGGACTCTGTCAAGCACAATTCTTGATCTCTGACAAACCTCACCATAGTTTTTTCCTCGAATCATAAAGGTGGCATCGTCTGCGAACAGTATGCCTTCTACGTCACCACAGCTACTTACGTACCATGGAAAATCATTTAAAAAAAGAAGAAACAGAAGTGGCCCCAAAATTGAACCCTGTGGAACCCCTCTCTGCACTGGCAAGTCATTCGAACTGCTACCATTGCTCACAACTCGCTGAAACCTACCACAAAGGTACGACTGTAGCAGTTTTAAACTTGTTTCATCAAATTTGTACAAATATTTCAGCTTCTAGAATATTGTGCGACACGCAGTCAAATGCTCGAGAGAGGTCCAGGAACAAAGAAATACAGTAGTCACCCTTTTCAAATGCATTTAAGCAATTATTTGTGAACTCTAACACAGCGTCCGCAGTACTCAATCCTTTCCGAAATCCAAACTGGTTTTTATACAAGATTCCAGCTTCGTCCATGTATTGTACAATTCGATTATATATTGCTCGCTCAAAGACTTTAGCAAATGTTGGAAGAATACTTATTGCTCTATAATTACTAATCATCCAAATTCTCTCCCTTAGGTACAGGGACCACATACGCCTGTTTTAAAAGATTCGGAAATTCCGCGGTGGTAAAAGAAGAATTGATTAATTTAGTTAGTACAGGAGCATAAAGACTTATATTTCTTTTTACAAAGTTTGTAGTAATTCCGAATATATCCTTCGTATAGCCACTTTTTAAGTTACGCAGAAGATCCCTAACTTTATTTTCAGAAGCAGCAGTAAGCGAAAACTCTGCGTCGAGGTTTATTCGGACACTGCTTAGCTCTAAAGCCGTTTTCTGTGGCACTGGCAAAGTCGTAACTATGCTCTCAGAATGTTCCACAAAATACCTGTTCAATGCACCCGGATCAATACTGGGTGAAGTTTTTTTATGATTAGTTCTATTAGCATTAATTACCGCCCAAACTGCTTTGGATTTGTTGTTAGAGTTTTCGATATATCTGCTACTAGCATCTATTCTTGCAAGAGATATAGATTTGCGATAATGATGACGTGCCTGTCTTTTCAAGCTTAACAGATTAGTTGTTTTGTATCTTTTGTACAATTCACAAATAAGACTGTAATTTAATCTAAGTTGCTTCAAAGACTCATTAAACCAGTGCACGCCCTCATTCAACTGCCTCAAACGATGGAACCTCTCCGGAAAACACTGATTAAAACATGACATGAAATTGTCGTGAAATTTATTGAACTTATTGTCGGCTCTCAAAGTGTTATCGTCTAGAAAGTCCCAATTGCACTCGTCAAAAGAATGAAAAAATTAAAGCAGCCAACAAATTTTTTCCCCTAGTCGGACTATTAATTGTTCTTGTGAATCCATATGATGTGAACAGATCAGACAACCTAGAAGCTTGACCACCCAATGTTCCAACCCAGACATTGAAATCTCCAGCAATTATTACTTGTTTGTAGTTTTTAAGCCTTTCGAGAACTTCAAACATTGTAGAATAAAATATTTCAAAGTCACTAGATGGAGATCTATACACACAAACAAAAACAGTGTTCAACGACTTACACATAACAGCAGCTAATTCACAATGCATTTCAGACGAAAGACAATTTATACAATCAACAGTAAAACACGTCAATTCATTTTTAGCAAATATTAAGACTCCACCGTGAATATGGGTGTTTCGAGCATAGAAAGAAGCTACATTCCATCGATCAAAAGCTAAACCATTACATATTTCTTCCTTTCTAAGCCAATGTTCCGTTAAAAAAAGAATATCACCCTAAAGATTAATATGGAACGCAACTACCTTACCATCCCTATGTTTATTTACTTTGTCGATGGCATTAGTTCGACGGACTGAACATTTCTGATACCATCTAGGTCAGTTGAAACATCTGATTCAGTTACACAGAATGGATCGTTTCGTTACAATCAGCACTACAGACCACACGTATTAAATTATGTCGGCGATTGCTAAAACAATTATTATCACAAATAATATTTTTAGTCAGAGATATATCTATATAATTTTTTCTTGCCCTTCAGGTTTAGGTGTAGGCCATGACTTGTTTTATCCCCATCATTTATCAAGGTGTTAAGATCCACATAGTCCAACGCATTAAACAAATTGTACATTTTAACATTAAAATTATAAATTTGCTGATTTAATTTATCTTTTCCCGACCAGTAAGGCACAGTTATGTAGATTACATTACTTAACTCAGACAGAGTTTCAATTTTGCGCAGCGCCAAGTCAGGAACACCCTTATGCTTAATTAGATCATTAGTAATAATAAGTAATAATATAGTCCTTTTTGCTAAAATCACCATAAATTGTCTGCATCCTGCAAGACATCTAACAACATGGCATTAGGTTTACATAACGCGAACACATCAAAACGATGTCCTAAGTAATCCCGCATCATCACACCAGAATTACGACCGTGACTGTCACTCAACACAATGACCCTGGACCTGTTCGACTTCACAGTTTGAGCGGCACCATTAGCGATCTTCCCATTCGCTACGGACACCGGGACCCCCGATGGCCGCCACGACCACAGGACCGCGAGACTTTCCGCAGCCCACCTGATCGCAACAGCCACCAAGGCACCCCGGAGAGTCGGTGTGGATGCCAATTTCACGCATGCACTCCGGAAAGTCGGTTTGGGTTCCAGTTTCAGTCACTATCCTAGACGACGCCATGCGATCAATGATTTCTCTGAGATGGAGAACAATCGTGTCTCTAGCATCCAAATCCGCCTGAACATTACGTATTTTTTCATTTAGCGCAGCAATCTGGTTTCTCAGCACTTCGATCTCATCATTAGCTGACGCTAATTTATCTCTGAGAGTCGTCATAATTTGCGTCGTTTCACATTTCTCATCCTCAGTGTTTTCATGCACCATAGTTATATAAGAATTGTTCATGCTTTGTTTGGCTTTAGTAACCGTTTTAGTGGTAGCTTTATCCGCATTTTTTGCCTTACTTTGTCTAGTTTGCATAGGAAAATGTGACTGTGCCATCCTTAGAGAATTTACAACAGCCATACAAGGAGATAGAAACAGGTTAATTTTAATTTGGAGGTATGAGACAGGGACACTAACTTCTTCGGCTAGCTTCGGTTCTACGGCTATACGGAGAACAGCGATGCTAACTTTTAAATGGCAAATGTCCGTAGGTGCAAAGCGAAATATCCGTAGAAGCCCGGTGGTATAGCAGAAATCTGTAGAAAGCCGTGGAGGTACTTTGTTGGGTTAGTCGACATTGGGGTTAACAAAAGTTCTTTTTTACCCCTATAATACCTCATTGTTAACAAATTCAATTTTATTAAAAAGAAAATGTCTTTTATTGAAAAAAAAAGCTTGTCATTAACTACACTGCTGTCAAGTTTGAATCTAAAACCTGTCCATTTGTTGAATTAATTGGGTAATTGTTCATGGAATTTGATTTATCACAATTTGCTTACATTTTTTGTTCAGTCTCAATACGTTAACAGTTTGTATTTTGTGATGGTTAATAAGACCAGTAATAAATGGGAGCTCCAAAATATTGTGTAATGAATATCTAACGACAAAAGGTAAAATACAAAACATTGACATGGAGCATATTTTTACTTTCCGACTAGTACCCTAGAAGGAAAGTATTGTAATCGACGGAAAAATCGAGATTTTAGGGGAAATACGCGTTTGCAACCGATTGCAATGTTTTCTGGAAAATGTATGTGCGTATGTGTGTATGTCTGTGAACACGATAGTGTCTAAACGGTACAACGGATCAGGCTGAAATTTTGCATACGTATTTTGAATTGCCAGGGGACGAACTAGATTGTTTTTGGCCAGTCTGACAATCGGAAGTGGACAATGTTACATACATTTTCTTAGGGATTTAACCGATTATGACTAAACTGATACAGGTTCATCGTCCAGTAACTTAAAATACATAATATGTGAACTAATTTACAGATCAACGGAATGAACAGTTTAGGCGCCGTAAGAGTTTATATAGAAGCAATTTGACAGAATACACAGCCTTCGTCTTTGTGTTGCAAATTGTCAGATTTTAACAAACCACTGACACTGACATGACATAACATTAAATGTCAGTATGACAAATGTCATTATGTCACAGAAAGTGATTAACAAAATTGAATAATTGCGATAGTGTTCAGACACTTCATTGTGCAACAATGTAGTCGGAAAGCTGGGTGAATCCGTAGATTTTGGACGTTTATCCGTTTATCCGAGCTGGCCTAGTAAAATCCGTAGATCTACGGAAAAATCCGTAGGGTTAGCATCACTGACGGAGAATGACTTCGTTACCGGCAGCTATGCATGCAGCTGCGCACATTCGGCAGTCGTCTGCTAAAGTCGTGAATCCGAACCAAAGCCGCGCGATACAATACAAATACAAAATAAAAAACATTCTTAAAAAATAATAATAATGTTCAGATCAAAAGAAATGATACATAATATGTGACTAACGTTACGGACAAATTATCAAAAATGTACAAAAAAAAAACATAAATAAAATCAACATCATACTAGGCAACGGCTAAAGTGTCCAAATATTCCCTAATTGAGTAAACTGAATGGGCAAGCAGATATTTCTTGACTTCCTTCTTAAACAAACTGAAACTTGAAGCAGCTGTCTGCTGTCTGAAGTAATTCCTACAAGACTACCTACACCTAAGACGTAGCATGCATCTCAAGAATCGCTTTTGAATGCAAAATAACGAAATGGCGTGAGGAGATGATCTTCACAGCACAATGCCATACGACATGATGGATTCTACATTTGCTAATAATAGAATTTTAACGCTTCTACTAACACAATGGCCCTTAATCTATATATGGAGTGATAAGCTCTGTTGAACTTTTTGCTCGTGTAATCAATGTGCGTATCCCAGCCCAAATTCCTCTGAAAGAAAACCCCCAAAAACTTTGTTGTATCACTTAGCGGGATCGGGCATGTGAGGTTCTTCTCAATGTCGTTCCTGAGGACGCTATTGTTGTTTTTTTTTTAGTGATTAACCCCATTTTCATTTGTGTGGATCCGTCAAAAAACAAAACATGCGCTACTAGGCTGACACCAATCCTCGAGAGTAGTGTAGATTCGCCGATTCTAGAACCTCCGCAAGCGGAGGTTCTAGAATCGGCGAATCTGAAAGAGGAGGTTTTTATTAAATTTGGAGGTTTTATAAATTTAATGTTTTATGTGGAGGTTCTAGAGTTGTCGAATCTGAAAGAGGAGGTTTTTATTAAATTTGGAGGTTTTTTGTGTGAATCGATGTTGAGGAGGTTGGAGGTTTTTTGTGTGAATCGATGTTGAGGAGGTTTTACCTTGTTTTAACAATGAAGTGGTTTCAGACTTAAGGTTATAAAAAAGGTTAACGTTGTTATAAAAGTGGGAAGTTGTGTTACATGCGGGAAAATAGAAATATTGTATGTATCATTTGTGAAAGCAACATGAGTTTCGAAACTATGAGAAGTGTTGAGTGTTCGGAAAATTTAATTCTTTCGACAGCACAAAATTATCCACTTTTGCATGAAGAAGAAGTGGGTATTACTGCTTTACGGGATGAGCGTGAAAAAAGAAGGCAATGTCTTGTTGAGCTTTCAAAAAAAAAAATACAACTGTGCGATGTGCCGGAAGGTGTACAACTACCAGTGCTTGATATTAGGAAAGATGGAACCCAATTAATTGTTGAATTGGACATTGGAACAGTAGTCCTACCAACCTCGACTACAAGCTTGATTTTTAATATTGAATATTTTATGAACTGTCATTGTCAGATTGGGATGTGGAGAAATGGTGAAAAAGTTCAATTCCAAAAGTGGGGAAAGCCGGTGTTAAGTTGGGAACCGCTTATAAATTCAAATAATTTTTTTAACCATTCATGTTAACATTACAATCATAATGAACATTGAATAAAAAAATGGAATAATTTTATGTTTTATTTTTTATGTTCATACATGGCTGCATGTGTGAACGTAGCAAAAAGCGTAAAATTGTGTCAACTTTAAAAAAGAATTTCATACTTACCGTTTCATCAGTACAACATCTGCAATCAACCAGAGCGATCACAACTTAGAAATGGATCGATCATTAGCTGAGGAGCTAGTGAAAACTCGTGAAGCAGTACGTGAAAAAATTCGATCATTGAAAGGAGACATTGAGGAGACACAACGTCGTCTAGAAGTTGAATACAGTCCAATAACGGGACCACTTAAAGAAATTTCTAGCAAACTAGATTCTTCCAATTTAGTTGCTAAGCCAGTAAAAAGTGATTTTTTGCACGACATATCACTTCTAGAAAATTTACCTAAAATGAAGAAAAATGTTAGTGGCCTTTATGATGAGTCATCATATGTTTTACCAAAAAAACCAAGGCGGACGTCAACACCAGAAAGAAAACCAATTTACAAGGAAGAATCCGTACTAGAAGATTTCAGTAAAACACAATCTCATTTTTCGGGTATTGGCGGAGATGTAACAGCCCCTACACAAGAAGGAAGTGCTGATGAGGTTGAAGAGTTTGAGGATGCAGATAACACTTCACAATTTCTTCGATCCGCTGAACTTGATGTAGAAGGTAGACTATCTGAACACAAACAACTACTAGAAGAACAATTAGAATCAACATCCGTACAAGCTGTTTTGGAGCAGTTTCATCCATTACCACGTACTTACTTAACTGGACTGAAAACTGATGTGGAAAATAAATATGATACAAAATATGGTATATACGAAACTGACCAAGGCTTATACATAGGTAATACTGAGGTATTATTTGACGAAGGAGATTTGATAATCGATGGTCTCACGTACAAAGGGACTCCTGGTTTATATGAACTCTTATTCAAAAAGGAGCCCGGCAAA
Organism: Aphodius granarius; assembly: GCA_963971325.1. Taxonomy (NCBI): domain Eukaryota; kingdom Metazoa; phylum Arthropoda; class Insecta; order Coleoptera; family Scarabaeidae; genus Aphodius; species Aphodius granarius. Next base: position 19,029,881 of record OZ020221.1, read on the forward strand.
TTTACCAGACAAGATGTGAAAGAATTTAAGAACATAATACAACGATCAAACTCCCACAAAATTAATTACGACCCTTCTAGAGGAATATCTGCCAACAGGGGGCACAAATATGTTAATATTATTAAACCTATATTAGAAAGCCGTAACCCTAATGTATGGTGGGCTAAACATTGGAAAGTTGGTGCTGGGGTTGGCGGACTTGACAAAAATCTTATACCGGGAAACGTTACTGAATATCAATATTGGGATAACGTTAATGAACTTGTTGATAGGTTACGATTATTAATGGCTTCACAGAAAGCTGGTCATACAGGTCACAATAATGAAATCATTTCAATTATTGAAGAATTAAAAGAAGCAAATGTAATATTATAGTCAGGTCCAAAATTTTTGTACATATACTAGAGCACGAATTCTTATTTTGTAAAAGACATTCTTCGGTTGAAAGCATAACATGTCATTGAGCAAGTTTGGTAATCACATACTTACCACTATGACGTTAGATAGGTTTGGAAAACATGTACAAAGTCGTAGTATTTTCAAACAACTAAAACGACCAGAACATCAGAAACATTTACGTCGAAACGTCATTCTTACATTGAGCGGTGATGGTACTCTAGACAATACTCACCAGGATTACTTTATTATTGCAAATAAAGGATTTCAAATGAAGTACCGCAACAAGTTTTACAATGGTAACATAAAAGATGTAAACAGCACCACTAATGTTCAGTTAGAAGTGAATGGTCACATATTTCCACCCAAAGGTAAAATTTTACAAACTGGAGACGTCATTACTTGTAGGAAAATTAAATGGGCAGGAGCGGTACCAAATTCACCGTTCCTTGTAGAGTTACTAATTGAAATACAATAATTAAAAATATTAAAAAAAATGCAAATATTAAGCGAGATGTAATTAATGAAGTTCATGCTCCAGCAAGAAGGTACTTCAAACGAAGAAGAGTTATTATAAAAGGTTTACGCGATTTATTCCAAGCAGACTTAGTCGAGATGATCCCATACGCAAAAGTAAATAAAAATTATAAATATATTCTGACAGTAATTAACACATTTTCAAAGTACGGTTGGGCATTACCATTAAAAAGCAAAAGTGGTAAGGAAGTTGCAACAGCAGTGAGGAACATTTTAGAAGAAGCAAAACAGAATATACCAAAAAATCTTCAAACCGACAATGGAAAGGAATTTTATAATAGGGACTTTAAAAATCTCATGGATAGATACAACATTAACCATTACAGTACCTTTTCCTATCTAAAAAGTTCGATAGTAGAACGGTTTAATAGAACTTTAAAAGAAAAAATGTGGAAGGAGTTCAGTATGCAGGGAAATTATCGTTGGTTAGATGTACTACCAAACATACTTCGAGAATATAACAATACTATACACTCAACAACTGGAATAAAACCTAACGCTGTCAATTCACGAAATGCTTCAACAATATTGAAAAATGTATATAATACAATTAAAGTTTTTGATCCTAAGAAACCTAAATTTAAAGTGGGAAGTCATGTGCGCATAAGCAAGCATAGACATGTATTTGATAAGAACTACAATCCAAACTGGACCAATGAAATATTTACCATCTCCAAGATTCAAAACACATTCCCCAGGACGTACCTTCTAAAAGATGCTGCGGGTGAAAATATTTTGGGTGGTTTCTACGAACAAGAATTACATTATGTTAAACATCCAGATGTTTATTTGGTGGAAAAAGTTATTCGTCGCAAAGGAAACAATGTACTTGTGAAATGGTTAGGGATGGGTCCTGAACACAATTCTTGGATATCTAAAACTAATGTAATATAAATCCAACATCTCCAAAATTACTTTATTTATTACATGTTCTTATATATAATTTACAATTCAATTATTTTTTAAATGTATACATTTTAATTAATAAATAAAATTTGAACAGTCCAATTTCGGGTTTTATTCCATCATTAATGTTAATAATTGGTCCAGTCGTTGAGCATGTTGCATCTTATCAATTTCAAGTTGTTGAATTAGTCGATGACCCCAAGCCAGTGTGTTGCAACCGTCTGGCATTATGTATCGCTTATCATCTTTCGCAGAGAGTGCAACTTTGTTCTTCAGTTCAGTATAAATTGTATGATAATCTGATCTAAATATATACATTTTTTTATATACTGCACCACCCTGCTCAACTACTCTTTTGTAATCCTTCATACTTAAATGCTTTTCGGTGACATATTTTTTAATACCTTTCGCTTTTTTAACGGTATCTGTTAACAAATTTATACAATACGCTTTCGCACCTGTACCAACAAAAGATTTAATAATTTGATTAGGATATTCATCTTTCATTTTGCCCAGCATCTGATTACTACGTGGAATTCCGTGAATATTGTTTACGGGATAATTGGAAGTGTCAAATCTATCCATATTTTCTTTAATATCATCATACACGTTGTTTGTTGTTATTTGCAGTATGAGAGAATCTGTGTCGGTATACAAGAGTGTAACATTGTTACCATATTTTTCTTTTAAGAAATCGTAAAAGAAACTGTAGATGACTGTTTTTGAAAGCTCAAGTATACTAAAACCTACATATAAGGGTTTATTATATTTAATTTGAACAACTTGCATTTCAACTGCAGCTAGATTGTCACAGAAAATTTTGGCGGACTTATAGTTAGGTTTTGCAACTAATGCCTCCACACCCAATTTTTTATGTCGCTTTTCCCAATGTGTTAATAATTTAATATCAACTCGATTATCAACATTTTCCATTGTTTTGCCAAAAACAATATTATTCATGGCCTTATAATGGTTTCTTTCAAATTCATTTTTGGCTTCTGCGCGTTTATTCGAGTTGAAATCTATATATTTTTGCATCCAATTTGATTGTTGAAATTGCAGTACCCGACGCATATTTGTTAATATGAGACCATGCTTTAAACATTGTTTTAAGTTTACGTAATGAATAATATATTTTTCTTTGTTTGTTAAGTTTGGAATAAGTTTAGGATACTTCGAATCTGGAGGAATAACACTCTCAACACAAAATGGTAAATCGTTATGATGATCATGTAAATATTCCGGATATGATAAATCTACTTCACATACATAACCAGTTTCAGACTCGTCATCAATATTTAAAATATTAATTTTTAGTTGATCGATCTCTTGCTCACTAAGCCATCTAAATTTCCCAGTTGGTAGCTTACGACGCATCGCATGTCCATATAGATTTGTTGCATCTAAGTATAAAATGTAGGATGATGGTTTGCCCAAATCGAACTGTGGCAAAAATTGATTGTTAGCATACGCAATTCGTTTAGTGCACATACTTAAACCCCCACGAATTCCACTTTTAAAGAAATGCAGCATATCGATATCGGTTAACAATTCTAATTTTACACCGTTCATTTTGAGGAGTGCATCCCAACCAAAGCCTGGAGCAGTGAAATAGTGGCATGGATCTAATTTATAATAATCGAGACTAATTTTCCTGAAATTCTCAAATACATCAGTCAGGAGAAGTACATCAGAAGTTAGATAAATATCACTATATTCCCCTAACGTTTTACAATTAAAATTGAACCAAACTGTTTTTGCTCGAATATAATCAGTTTCTGATACATGCTGATCTGTTAAAGAGTCATAAAAATGTTCCCGCGATGGTAAACGTGGAAAATTTAATTTGTCAAAAGAGTCAACAAATCCGTACGGAAATACACCCTTTTTACGTAACAATGCAAATTTCAGGTCATCTTTAAAATACTTTCTAATATCTACACATTGAGTATCATCTAAGAAAGATCCTAATTTTTCGAGTGAACAAGCCATAAATCGAAAAGAATCAACAAACCTTAATTTCAAATATGACTTCCTTATTTTGCCACTTAAATCTATAACATTTCCAACATCAATAAATTTTGTGAATGATATGTACTTTTCCTTATTTTGAGCTATTACATCTACAGATTCTCCGTGTATAGCAAGATCTTTTACAAACATATGACAATCATAATTTGATAGGTTGTGAAAAAATACAGGTACAAATTTTGGTATTTTGTAATTAATATTACACACGGAATGTGCAGGACCTCGAAATAATCCCGTATTGTGGTCATGATCGCGAACTTTATCTGACACATCCGAAATATCTTTCTCACAAATATGACAAACAGTACTATTATTATATAGCTCCTGCTCAACATCTGTTAGTGGAATCATTTCCTTAATAACACTTAAATGATCCTTATAAATTTTAAGAATGTCTGCTTCTAGATCGGACATGAATTGTTGAGATGCATTATTTCCACGATAAATATGAAATTTGGATAGATCATCATTATAACTACATTTAATATAATATGCGAAAGCGTAAGGTTCATGCTCAAAACATTTTTCAGTGTACGGTTTATGTTCATCTAAAATTTCTACATTTTTTTGTAGTGGTTTTAAAATGGCTTCAAAATCAGCATATACAACAAACGGTAATTTCAACTGCTTTTCAAAATTTTCGAATTGTAAAATATTTTCCATTTCTTCATGACCGTATTTATTAATTCTCAAATTCGTGGTTGGTAGGGTGGATTTTACACGACTACAATCATCATTTTGATGTCGAAGCAGATTATCAATAGTTGTAAAGAACTGTAAACAACCTTCACAGATATATTGCTCGTGACCGTGATTTGAAGATTGTGAAGAAATTAGTCGGGACAAGTTTTTAATCCAACAATAATGACTGTTACTATCATCATCCGTTATTAGCAACAAATTCACATGACGAACATTTTTAATTTTACATAAATAATATGGTACAACATCATGAACCATTTTATCATTATCGAAATATGAATTCAGACCATACACATTTACAGAAAAGTTATTTTGTTTCTCGAAAACGGGAATGTCACATAATTTTACAGGGAATTCAATATTTGAAAAATTCAAACCCGTCTCCAAGTAATGTGGATACGAGGACACACGCTGTGGTAACCCTTTCGGAACGTTTAGTGCTGAGGTGATTGCCCAGGCGAAGCAAGCCTGATCCACATTCTGCACATTGATGACTGCACGCTTGAATTTTATGGCTTTGGGGAGGTCAATATAACTTGATGCCCTCATAGGATTAAACTTGCTGATATTTATTTCCATGTTTAAAATTCGAACTAATGTCCATCCTACAAATTAATGGAAAATTGTATTAGTAATTAATAAATTTAAACTCATTAAACATACTTACCCGAATCACGTTCTTGGAATTCGGACATCTTTGAACATATTTGTTGAATAAAGTCATCAAAAATTTCGAATAGATTTGTACTAACTAACAGAACTTTGTTCTTTGTATTGAATGACTTTATTTCCACATCCTCCTTATTGGAAAGGTAATATAATCCAAAACATTCAAAATTAACTTTAATACTCCTATGCAAATCTATCAAGTTTTGAATTAGTGAGAGGCATTTCTCTCGGATTGAATATGCAAACTCATTAATATCAATCATAGGTTCCTTATGACTAACTCGGTAACTTATTAATTTATCTCCAAAAGCTCCAGAAAGTCTTTCAATTCCATCGTCAAATATGACAAATGAATTGTTCTTGTGAGCGTTGCTGCGTAGATGTGCCGAATAATGTTGCTTAATTACAAATTCATTACACGCTTCACATTTGGTACCTTGCCCACTGGAACGGACATCATCTACCTTTCTTCTTTTGTCTAAACATGCTGTCGTTTGATGGCGACGTAGATTATCTTTTCTTGTAAATGACTTCTTACAAATTTCACACTCAAACATTTCCACTGAATGCTGGACTGACTGGATTTATTGGAGACCTCACTGCACAAAGGTATATGTGAACTGATACTCTTGGAGAACGAACCCGCTTATATGGAACCTCTGCGCTACCGCTATATTGTGGTGGGGTGGACTTTCTCGCTCTGACTAATTGTAAATCATGCAACGCCTAAATAAGTTGTATTAAAGTTGAATGTATGTGTCAAATCCCTTTCGATAACGACCATTATCTTTGCTACAGTCCAAGTCTACGACTAATACTCCGTGTGGATTTTGCCAACAATTTTCACATATTCGCTTTAGTTCATCAAAAGTAATATCATATGCAAGGTGGTCGTCATAGATATGTTTTAAATTAGTTAAATCTTGTTTGAATAATACTAGGAGATTGCAATTATCTCTAACTAACTGTTTAGGAATTGTTGTATAACTCTGACATAAATAAAAACAATCAACATTCTTGTGTCGTCCATAAGAAAAATATTCTTTAATGCCGTGTTGTCCAGAGCTGCATATATCATCGAATATAATTACACTATATTCCTTAACATGTGATGGTGTAACCAATGTCTCTAAATTAGAGCACTCAAAGTATCCACACTCCGGTATTGACTTGAGTAAATCTCGAAGAAATTCATATTTTTTCTGATATAATGAATTTGAACATAGGTATATGTTTAAGAATCGTAAACCGTTCGGTGAAAGTAAAATAGATAATAAAATATTTGATTTTCCAGAACCAGACTTTCCAATTATTAACCCGCGTTTACATTCCCCACCAAATAGTTCACTGTGGCGCTGAAATCGTTGATTTTCTAAGAAAATATCGTAGTTTTTTATGGGTAAGTTTAAATTTGACATGATAAGCGGGTGTTTAAGGTTGAGGTTAAAAGTAAACTGAGGGAAATAGCTTAAAAAAATTCATTTATTGAATTTTCACCCATCATTCGTTCCAAGTCTTCCCCTCAGTCGCGCAATTAGAGCCGCACGACCTGTTCCAAATCTGGGTTCATGTCGACGGACGCGTACTCCTTGCATTAGTGTTGTCCGTTCTGCTCCGTATTGATTGAGTACTGGACCTTGACCATTTGGTGCCGGTCGTCGAACTCCCCTAACAGCCGCCACTGGTTGTTTGGTCCTTCCTTTGACTAGATTTGTCAGGATCTTTTCCAAATCTCTTACCTCCAATAAAAGGGTGTGTAAACGATCCGATGACAGATCGTTCTGCAATTTAACTAAAATAAATTCACTTACTCTTAGATTTACACCTAAATACTTACATTTCGGTAACAACTGTCCACGTTCTGCTGGAAATCACCCACTCGACTAACCCAAGACTTGAAACTCTTTAGGACAGAAAAATTAACTTGGAGTGGAATTTATAAAATTGAATTAAGGATTTTATTAAATTGAATTAAGCTAACTTGTGAATTATATGAATAATTTAAAATTGTGAGAAAAAAATTAAATGACTTATCTATTTGTTGTATAAAGATTAAATGCTTCATCTATCTGCTCTGAACGGTTCATTAATTGTCTTAGTTCACGAAGGCGCAGCTCCAACTGCTGTTGCTGTTTTTTAACAGCATCATACTGCTCCTTCAATGATTTTAAATAATTTTTATTAAAGCATTGGAATTTATCATAATAACTTAAAATACTTGTTAAATTTTGACTATTACAACCGTCAATAAGATTGCTTAATTCAACCTGAGCGCCATGCTCTTGATTTGGTGGAATAAATGTGGAAGAACATATAGAGGTTTCGCTAACAGTTTCAGGAATATTTTGTTGAATTGAACTGTCAGGGTGCTTAATTATAATATTTGAAAGAATATTAATTTTATCACTCTCGGGACGGATATTAGATATTGATGTTGGAGAATTAATACGGGGTGTTGGAGAATTAATACGGGGTGTTGGAGAATCATTAGTGTTTCTCACTTGTGAAATCATGTGTGAAAAAAATGAGCTATTGCGATTCAGCGTCTTAAACGTTAAATCAATAGGTGATTCTAAAGGCGATTCATTTTTACATTGTTTAGGTAATACTAAATTTTCATCATCAGTAATTTCATTATCAGCAAAAGATTGTGTTTGACTCAACGCTTTTAATGATAAACTCAATTTTGGATGTCGTTGTTTACGCGGTCGCCTATAATCACACAGCTTGCAAACTTATATGGGTGCTATGTTGCTGTCCTTTTCCATTTTGCTCTTTATTTAAACCAGTCCATTCTCGGTATAAATTAAGCACGTTTGTGAGAGCGCAAACGCAACTATTCTTTCTATGAAAAGAACACAATGGTTTTGCCATTTGCACCTTTGCTTGACTTTGTTCAAATTCCAACACAGGAACATTAGGTAGGATTCTTCTTAATAATTCTGCTTTTTGGTGTCCCTTTACATGTACTATTCTCGCAGAATTGCATAAATATGATATGATGTCATCAAAATGGTGTAATGGTATGAATCCAACTTTCCAATCTATGCAATGATGAAAGTTCATTAACCAATTTGCAGTATTCCTATATTTTGGTGATAATGAAGAGAAACTGCAGTGTGATTTAAAAACGTGATGCGTTATGCAATGGTTACTATCATACGTGGCTAATTCTTTTGGAACAAACTCGCCATGACGTATTGTAAAACCTTGAATGTCTACTATGATGAATTTCTTCATGATTCATGCAACACTTCTTTGGTAATTCACGATTGCTACATGTCCTTATGTTACGATGACCTAACAGACACTAAATTTTATATTTTACGTTAAATATTTTTACACTAGCTGTCTCACTATTTTGGTTAATGGTGAATACTGATACGCCTTATCGTGTAATATTAAACAATACGCTGTTGTATTATCAGGTACCTCAACTTTTGTTGTATATTCAACTTTTATTTCAACTCCAGTTCTATGTAAAGCTTCAGATTGATGTGTACAATCAATTCCTATCAATGGTGCATTTTTCTTAAATTCGTCTGGTGAAAATAATGGCTCACTTTCTTGGTAATAGTATGCGTTTTGAAATTTCGCATACATATCGTACGCAAACGCGAAGTGATTATTTTCAAAATCTAAGTTTAAGTTATCATAAGGAAATCTTTCACCGTTTAGAAAAACAGTTAAATTACTTAAACTTATGTTATCAAAAAAGGCCATGTTTTTTGTTATGTCTCCTTTTCGTGCTGTATGAAAACCGATTATTATAAATCGCGGTGTCTCCAACATGGGTGCCGTTTTAACGTTCCATGACTGTTTTACAGACTTCGGTAATTGCGGATATTCATGAATTTCCCAAGATCTAAACGGAATTTGCACCTCCACTTTCTTATCCGACAGCTTGGTCAATGCCAACTGCTCCCGTAACCCGACTGATAGATGAGGCACCCTCCATACAACTTTATCGATTACTATTTTCACTTTCTCTTTTGATGTTGGTGGTTGTATTATTACATCACTGTCGTCATTATTTCTAATTAATACCAATTCTTGCCTGACATTCATTACAATTTTCTTAAAATCTTCCGCAAACCCCAAACATGTTCTCAACGGTATGCTGATTCCAAAATTTCCATTATTATCTAAAGCATTTGATACTCCAGGGTTTTTCTTAAATTTATTAGCATCTTGTTCATCCTTCTCGCTATATCCTTCGTTTACGTACCAACCTGCGTTCTCCAACTTTACTACTTCATTTCTAGTAAATGAAAAATACCCCTTCATGCATGATGTAACTCCAACGTTCCGTACAGAATCTATTTCCACCCCATTCAATAAATACCTCATATCGCTGAACATAAATGCTCCAGGATTACTTATCAACTTCGCAGTACTACTTGCATTTTTTGTCAATTTGCCATCAGCGTCAATTACACGTAAACTACCTTCCAGATACAAAAAGCTTTCACTTGGAAGCGTATAATTATCAACTTCCGGTACAGTTATGCGAATTTCGTCATTGTTATCGTAACTTGCTGATCCAAAGGGTTGGTGTGAGTGATATTCATATCGAACTATGGAAGTGTCTACTTTTGCCCTATCCGTAACGTTCAAAACATCCATTTTATTCTAAGTTAACACCTGATACCCCAGCTTTGATAAAAATTTTTGATTCGTGCGTGTTAGCTGCACTACTTGATGTTTACCACTGTTGCCTTTCCCATTAGTACCACTATATTTATACTTTTTCAGAATGTTTGTAGCTGTGCGATGTTGGTTTTTCCCATGTTTTCCAACCTTTCTGCGTACTCTCCTTTCATACACCACACTCATTCCACTGACCGTAAATGAACTCTAATGGTTATTGTTTCCCCACGGAAATTCACCAAGTTACCGTCTTGATCTAATAAGCGTACCACTAAGCTACTGATAAATCTTCCAGTAACTGGTAAATATATAGGTGTCTGCGGAGATTCTATTATTTTATATCCGGATGGAACATTTGGAAAAAAATGATATAAAACGTGTACTGGAATGCCATTATTGTAAGATCCACTTACTATGTTACAATATATTTGCAAAGCATTTACTCGATGTATGTTTATTAAGTAATCCGAAGTATCGAGGAAATCGGACTTTATGGTTCTTTGTTTAAATCCAAGCAAACTTCCTATACTTCTCTCCTTATTGAAATTCAATCGGCTCGTGCTCTTTATTTCGCATTCTTGAGTGATGCTATTTCCCATTATTCTTATTTCTAAATCTTTATGCTTCTCCTTTGCTGCTTTCCATACGTATTCTGCTATGTCGTCTATATCGTAAACTCCGACAGGTATTTCTATACTTGACCAATCATCTTGCTTCCCAGGTGTTTCGTAATGTATCAAATTATTACTTTCATCAACATTCGCTAATGAATTGAATGTTTCAAAATTTAAGAGACCCAATTCGTAATTATTTTCATCACTTAAAATTATTGGTGGACTAAAATTACATGATAATTCGCTCTCTGTTCCTGTCAAAGTGAAAGTACACGAGAATTTCCCTTTTGTTTCCATGACGATTACTAATTTGTCAAACAAATGATTGTATTCGTATATTTCGGAGTGCTGACTCAAACTACTCACACAACAATTCAAACACCGTTATTATAGATAAATTCTAAACTCAAATGTCCGCAATTTATATCTGTTGCTTTCTGATATCTCTGGTAATTATAACTGATGATATTTCCTCTCCCATCCGATAATAAATAACGTTGCACCTCCAGCGGCGGTTTTAAATCTCCAAAACTATCAAAGTACTCAATGTTGTCACCTTTTTTTCGATACGCAACCCAATGTGTACCGTTGCCATTCTTATCATCAATATTAATTATTCCCCTTTCGTTTTTCCATATGTTTTTCGGAAGTTTATTTCGCATGTACACCCCTCGAAAATTAGGGATTTTCAACTTTTTGGAATACTGCTCTAACTCAACATTACTTAAAGGATGGTGAGGTAACTTAATTAGTTTTTTAAATCGTTACCAAGAAATATTCCGCAACCCTGCTTATAGGGTTTTATATAGAATCCACTGCCGACAATGCCACATCCTTTCTTGTATGGATTAACATAATATCCTTTCCCTGTTGCACTGGATTCCATTGCCCGATTATGTCGTTCAGCTTCTTTTAATTGCTCCCTGGCTGCTTTTGCTTCATTTACAGATTTTGCTATAGCAGCTGCACCGCCTCCAAGTGATCCAAGAGCTCCTAAAGCAGCGAATAATGGTATTAGGGGGATAAAGCCTCCAGTTTTGGGAACTGGAATTACTCTTGTTCGTGGCTTCATTACTTTTTTACCATTCTGCTTTAAAGCATTATAAGCTACCTTCGCATTTTCGAGCAAACCTTTAGCACGGGCACGATTAATTGCACGACGCGCTACCCTCATTGCGGCACCGAAGGATAACGCACCACCCCGTTTTATTGCTTTCGACTGTCTACGTTTCCTCTCTTTACCACGACGTTGCTTAATTCCCATTCCAAAAGTGGTTTTCGCTTTCATCATGGCTGCAACTGTACCCGCTGCGAGCTTCTCACCAAATCCCGAATCTTTACTTTTCAGTCGACTTTTTGCAACTTCGTACAACTCCTTATCCGCTGCGTGTCTCCTACTTAATTCTGACGTTGCACTGTAAGCTATATCGTGCTTTTTGCACGCCTCGTCTAATGGATTTACACCCTTATCACCTCGAGCTAATCTTTTTTTCAACTTAGTACCAGGACCACAAAAATTATACCCTGGGATATGAAGTTCGATTGGTAACTTATCAATTAACTTGTTTAGTATCCCACGACCTTTTCGTATGTGTGTCCGTCGAGAACTATTGCTATTTTTTATAAACTCTTTCATTTATTATAAGTGTTTTTTACTTGACTTTACTTCTAATGAGTCTGTCTCACAATGAAACAAATTTTTAACATGTTCAGTATTTAATAAGTTTCCAAATGTACATTCAACTATACATTTTGTGATGTGTGCCTTTTATAATAAAACTCCTCACATTTATAATTTTTATTTATTTGCACAATCAATAGTTTCACTACAAAATCGTTCATTATGAATTCTAATTCTATGCTTATCATCTAAGTATGGTTGCAACATTTTTTCAATGGCTCCAATGCGATTCTTAAATCTAATTTCATCCAATAAGTTTTTTTCCCAATCACTTCTTCTGGATTGTGTATACGCATATGACCAAGCAACCATATGATGAACGATATTGTTACGCTCACATATTACGACCTTTTTCATTGTCATGGTTATTAATTCTTAATGCAATTGGTTTTACATTTTCATTAAACTACGAAAGTCTCGGTCTAATAATATTCTATCCATGCCATACAGTACTAATTCTTTGGTAATGCAGCCCTGTTCTGATGATGTACCATTCATAATGCTATGAACATTTTCATGTACATCGCCTGTCATGTTATTCAACATTTCAATAAAAGTGTCATAATACTGCCTGTAACTTAAACTCTTCAGCAACTCCAATCGTGAATTTATTAAATCAGTCAGTTTCCATAACTGGTGCACTGAATCATATGCTAGATATACAAATTCTTCACCGCGCTCCATTTTTAAGACTTTCTTGGTCTGTTGAATCCATTCGCCTGAAATTCGTATTCCTGCTACTTGCACTGGTGTCGTTACGTTACCCGAAAAAATTCCCATTAACGTAGTTTTGTAGCACAACAGGTGTTTCCACTCACTTTCACTTAAACTAATGCATTGCCCTTTTCCCATTAATCGCACAATGGGTTCAAAATATAATTCCGCACACAATCCCATTGAAACACACTTTGTATGACTTTTGTTTAAAAAGTAATTACTTTCCGAATACATTCTTCCATTACTTCCAATTAATGAATTTTCTTTCCTGGCCTTTGAAACCTCATTTGTCGCCATTGATATTAGATCACTTGCTCTCAAACTACTTTGAGGAAACAATACGTCCATGGACTGTGACGGTCCATTGATGATGTCGTCACAAGCTGATGTTGGCGATTCAAAAGATGTATTGGGGCCAGATCTCGAAGATTCCGAACATGTATTCGAAACATTTGATGTTGGTGGGCGGACCATCCTTCGAGCATCACTTTCTCTCAAACTGTTTTGTGAAAACGTTGTTGAATTTCCGTTGAAAGGGATCTCAAGAGACTGATCGATTTCTTCGCAAGTTGATCTAGTAGATTCCGTAGATGTATTTGGAACATTTGTTGCTGAAGGGCGAACAATTCTTCGAGCAGAATTCTTTTCGGAACCATTGACTCTTTTCGAAGACATTTTCGAACACTTATACGGTTCGTATCTGAATGACACTAAAAATTTTAATGAATTTATTTTAACTAAAAAAAATATTTTTTTAACTACTTACTTAATTTCGATTATTTCCCCTCTTTCACATACACACAAGTACCGGTACCCTTCCGCTTTCACTTTATATAGCAATGCTATATGGTGGGGGGAGGTTCTTATAAAACCTCAAACCTCAAACCAACTATAAAAGAAACCTCAAAACCCTCAAAAACCTCAAAACCTTTTGTTTTGCTATAAGAACCTCATAGAAAGTAGAATATGTGAATGTTGGTCAAAAAACTTTCAAAACCTCCATATGTACAAAAAAATGTTAGAACCTCAGAAACTCAGAATCTCAGAACCTCAGAACCTCAGAACCTCAGAACCTCAGAACCTCAGAACCTCAGAACCTCAACCTCAGAACCTCCTCGTTCTAGAATCGGCGAATCTACACTACTCTCGAGAACTGCATCAAAGGCACCTAAAGTCACAGTGTGGTGTCAGCTGGAATTAGAGGTCCGTGGTTTTTTTTTAAATGAACAACACAAAACTTTATAGTCCCGCCGCTCCAACGAGACCACTAGCGCTGCGGTACGACATCAACCGACTGAATGGCGTGCATTTTAAAAAAGGAAGTTATGCTGCCGCACCCTGTATAATAAAAAACAATCAACTATAACGTGAAAGGAGAAAACCAGGGTCGGTAACGGAATAATGCTCGGAATTCTTCGGGTCTCAGGAAAGTTCTTTAGTACTTTAGGTCTCCGGCACAATTCTCCGGAACGAGCGAATATAGATGGCGCTATACAAGCAAACTTACCGCGACTGTTTTAATTCAAATTTCGAGAATAATGAGCAACTGTGCTCATATGAATTTAAACTCTCACAGGTATTTTAAAGTATTTTCGGCACCCTTGTTCCAAAAATACCTATAGAAACTATACGGGGCGTACCCTTGAAGAAGGCGCGACGTTATTCGCAGCAGGACATGGAGTATTAGCTGGATTTCTTTAAGAAACCATCATTACTAGATGCTTACCCTCAACATTGGCAGCTGAACCACACAAAATAGATATTCACTTATTGAATGAAGCAGTTAAGTAAATGGCAAACACATGGTATTTAATAATTGTTACAGTTTACGATTTTTAGATCCAGAGCAGGGAATATGTACCTGTTCGTGCAAATCAGGAGCGGGACATAAGTGAAGCATTGCGGCAACATTAATTTTTATTTATAAGTACTTTTAACATTATCAAGTAAAGCAACTGTAATGCACATACGGATCGCACATACTTTTTGTAGTTCCAACGAACTGATGCCATTAAGTTGTTCCGACATGACCCAAACATGGGGTAACAGAAAGTGTTTGCTGACCAACCAACAAAGAAGAGTTCTGTCATACTAAAAAAAAAAAAAATTGATGAAGGAGTATTACCAGCTGATTTTGAATTGGCATTTATGAATGTGTGTTTTAAAGGTACTTAATGTGTGTGTGTGTGTTTTTTTTTTAGCAAAAACGCATATGGTTCCTGAAATTCACGATATCACGATCTGTCTGTTAAAAGAACGCATAAAACGGTTAGTCATTGGCATTATATGTGGTTTTTACTTTCCGACTCCTAGAAGGAAAGTATTGTAATCGACGGAAAAAAAATTGAGATTTTAGCGGAAATACGCGTTTTGGGGTCCCCTGAATCCATTGCAATGATTTCTGGAAAATGTATGTGTGTATGTGTGTATGTGTGTATGTGTGTATGTGTGTATGTGTGTACGTATGTCCGTGAACACGATAGCGCCCAAACGGAACAACGGATCGGGCTGAAATTTGGCATACGTATTTAGAATTACCGGGGGACGAACTGGATTGTTTTTGGTGACAATCTGACAACCGGAAGTGGCAGTTGTCAAATACGTTTTCTTAGGTATTCATTCGATTTTGACCAAACTGACACCATCTCATCTTGCAGTGACATTAAATATGTATACAAATTTACAGATCAATGGGATGAGCGGTTTAGGCACTATAAGAGTTTATACCTATCGGGCGCCTTCGGTTTGTGTCGTAATGAAGGGCTCACGGATGGCTCACTGTATGTGTCAGCATTTATGCAGCCACATGTTTTCGGCTCGCGATCGAAGAATAAATAAACATCTCGCAGAAAAATACAGATACGTGACAGTATAATATTATGGTTATTTGTATCGAAAGGTGCCTTGTGTTATGATCTAATAGTAGTATTATTATCTTACGGACATTCGTTTAAATGTCAACATTGTAGTCGGAAAGTTGGGTGAGGGCCACCCCAGATATTTTATTTATGTTTTTATAATGGATATGTCTCCATATTTTAGCTGTATTCACATTAAAGGAGTTTTGACACGCCTTTGCTATTTTGTTAAGATTACCCACACAATCAGATTTTTTTATTGTACACGACTCTGTATAATAACGGTAAGTATAAAATGATATTCATACTGTATATTTTATATAAACTGTAGAACTATTTAAACAACATTAATGCAATAAAATATGTAAAAGATTTTATACAATATGAAAAGTATGATATTTATAATGTATGTTTTATGTAAATTGTTCAAAGTACAGACTTCACATTAAAGGTGAGCGCAAATCATTGTTATCAATCATCTATGAAAGTAAACTACTTGGTTACGTGTTCAAATTATAAATGGTAGGAAACTAATTAACCCCTTGGGTACATTTGACGAGTGAGACTCACCATCGATATGAATAACCAACGTTGAAGATGACGAGTCTGACTCGTCATTGGAATGTAACATATGCGTGGTGTTTTTCTTGCAGTAATGTGCGGAGATGCGCATTCGTTGCGTCAATTCCCTAACATGTTTACATTTTCATTTTTATTTCGTGTATATTACCTTAAAATGACTTAAATAAAACATACAGATTGTGATAGTATAAGGAGAATGATCTTGAGCAATCAGATGTAGAATTTATTAGCGATTACAGTAAATTAGGAAAGGAATATGTTAACTTCTCCATTGAGCTTCCACCTTTACCCTTTGGCTATACCGTACTGATGAGGACTAAGTCCGTGTATGCGGTTGCATTTTAGATGGCGGATATGCCCGAATTTTTTTTTCTATTTGTTTAAATTCACCGCCGACAATTCAATTTAAACATTATTAATACACACCAAAAGAATTTCCAGCTTATTCGCCAAATCTCCCCCAGGGCTTAAATCAGACATTGTATAATGCACTATTATTTCTACAAAGGCATTCAAAATACTTCTACAACTTTAAAAATTGATGATCAATTATGCATATCATGATTCAAATTTGGGATAGTTCAATAGCTCCAATATTTCAATATTGTAGGTATTATAATTTGAGCTACAATAATTATTTTTTGTTTATTTTCCAAACGCAACTTTAAAGAAACGTATTGTATTTATAAATGCGTAATAAGAGTGCAAAGTACTATATCGGATACTACTCATTAGGGCAACCAAAAGTATGCAAGAGCATATCTTTTTTCTGTAGTCCTAGCATGAAATTGATCAGATATAAACCAGTTTCAGATAATTTCGACATATTTGTTACAGTATAGTTTTGCATATTCTGACCAACATTCGAAATAAATGCATATTTTAATAGAATTTGGCATATTTTTAATGCAATCATTTTTATATATTTGCATAGTTCTAGGGCATATATTGGCCTTTTAACGCATATTTATTGTGGATTTTAATGTATGTCAATTTTAAAATTTTTTATTTGTAATATTAATACACCATCAAGGTAGTTAAATCATTTTGTAGCCAGATTATATTTGGAATAAAATACAATGATCAAATGAAAAATTCATTGTGTTACAGGTGCACTAAGATTATACTCTATTATGAGCTGCCCAGTTAGAGCATATTTTCAGTTTTAGAGGATTGTTTCAGTTTTAAGAGCGTGTTTTCATTTCTATATTGCATATTTTAAGCGCTTAAAAGTGATTTTAAATAGCCTATTTCACTTTTTGGTTAAGTGAATTATGCATGGTTCTCCTGACTACACAAGAGAGCCTATAATGTTTTCGAATAATGTTTGGAACAAAAACATAATATTGTTTTTTATCCTATAGAGCTTTTTATATTTTCGTGATATTATAAGGACGTACATTGGTCAATTTTAGGGTGTGGTTTTGTATATGACATTTCTTCTGTTAAGATTTTGCACTGGTCTGAAGTTATTGCGCATTGTTGGCGTGCTCTTATACATATTTCTGAATGACATCATTTGGATTCTCAATATTGTTTGTATTTTATTGTGGACTATCCAAGTAACCGTTTCCGAACACGGAGGGGTTGTCAGTGATCCAAGGTATGTTGCATATTCTCCATCAAATGGTACCAATAAGTCAGCTAA